>CABHPR010156270.1:0-10337 GCA_902168415.1 Peromyscus melanophrys
GGGCAGTATGGATGTCAGAGAAGATTTCATTCTGTTTTGAAAGAATTTTAAAATGTTTAACTTTCTGCGTATGTTTGTTTGTCTACATGTCTGTCTGTGCACCATGTGTGTGCCCAGTGCCTGCCGAGGCCAGAAGAGAGTGTCAGATCCCGTGGAACTGGAGTTACATATGGTTGTGAGCTGCCATGTGGGTGCTGGGCATTGAACTCAGGACCTCTGGAAGAGCAGTCAGTGCTCTTAACCTCTGAGCCATCTCTCCAGCCCCCAAGATTGAATTCTTTATGTGAAGATAAACAAGCACACCATTGCATTAGGGGGCAACACTGCTCGTACTGTCAGTGAATGATAAAAATCATACATACACTAAAGAACTGTTTAAAGGGTATTTCTTTATGATTTATTACCAATGTTTGGTGCTTATTTGCATGTTTACTTTATAGACTCTGTACTCAGGGTTACCTAGGGATTTCTCAGGTCCTGAGAACCCTGAGGGGTGGTGTCAAGTTTCCAAGGGCAGAGACGCTTTTCTGCCTCTGTGTAGAGGGGTTTCAGTGAAGAGGGACTTGGGGTTTTGTTTCTTTAAGAGGACCTGAGGGCCTGCAGCACAGGTTAGACCCTTAGCTCACCCTTCACACGGCGCTTCTTAACACACTGGGGATCTGTTCGGCCAGCATCAAGTCTCATCCAGAGGTACCTTGATGCCCTTACCTTCCCTGTGCTCAGGATTTACTGTTCCTACTGCCCCAGCTCCACAGGAGGATTTACTACCAATCCTATAGGCCTAGCTACACAATCAAGTCCTAAACAGGGTTCTGTTCATATCTGACCAGCTGCATCACAGCTGGCCTCGGGGGCCAGGGGTCTCTACCTAGTCTCACCCGTACCAGACAGCAAGTCCAGTCATGAAGTCTGGCAAGGTGGAGGCCTGGCCAAGGGAAGGCTATCAGCTCTTGCCTCTTCTCTGGTGACTTGAGGAGACCCCTGCTTCCCTGGGCTGTAGAGTGAACCAGCCATGGAAGGAGAAAGCCATTACTGCGGTAGTCTGACATGTAAGCAAGAGTCGGGCAGATGTGGCAGACAGATCACTAGATGAAGAGAACATGGCACATAAAAGAGAAATACCACCATTCTGGAGCCAGTAAACCGAACGGCATGGTAGGGCCTATGCCCACTGGGATCCGGCCGCAATAAAACAGCAGATCAAAGGGAGAGGGGCAAGGTTGACCGCGGTGAAGGATGCAGCAGTGGAAGGCCACAGAAAGGAATCACAGATGGTGTGGGCCGCTCTGTGGGTGCTGGGAATCAAAGCCAGGTCCTCTGGAAGACCAGGCAGTGCTCTTAACTGCTGAGCCAACACAGAAAGGAGACTGGTATGGGCCCTCCAGACACAGTGAGGGCAGACCTTGTCCAGCCAGTGCCTGAGCATTTGCACATCCCCAGCAATGGAGCGCTCACTGCAGAGCTGGGCCCCTGGAGGGCTCTGTGAGCAATCTTGTTCTCTTCTTTCCTGCCGTCACCACCTGATGTCGCCGGGGCTGGAGCCCTTGGCGCAATGGCTCTCCAGTGAGTACAGACTGGCCAGGCCAGGCCACCTACCCCTTCCAATCAGCCACGCTTTCAGCTCTGCCCACGTGACTGCTCTCTAAAGGGATGTCCAAACCCACACCCAAGAGTGCAGCCAGTGCTCCGGCGAAGAGAGCCCCCAAACTTCCAACACGCCCTGCAGCCACAGACCCACACAGGGGTTGTCTGACGGAAGCCCCATCTGCGGCAACAAAGAGGGGCTAATTTATTCACATCCTCCAGCCGGCACCTCCTCACAGCCACACAGGCGGGTCCGGCTGCAAGCCCTTCCACCCACACGCCTGTCCCCAAACTGCTGTGGGACAGTCATACCGCCCCTGATTCCAGGGCCATCAATAGGTTCCAGAGGGACGCTCCGTCAACGTGTTTCACTTTCCTTCAAGTAAAGTCATAAATTTTAAATTAGACTTCATCACTCCCTTTCAGGGCTAAATGAATAAACCAGTAAATCACATTTCCTCCGCGCTCCTCCAGAGTCTCCCTCTCCCTCTCTTTCAATAACTACAATTAAGAAGGACTGTCTAGGGAAGGCTGCCCTTGCCACCGCTTTCACGGCAGGAAACGCCATTTCTTTTACAAAGGAGCCCCCTGCTCTCAGCGTTAAAGCAACATTTCCCAATACATTTATTTATCTATACATTTGCATGCTGCATTCAGCTCATTCTGGTGCACAGGTCCATGTTGAACTGATGCATACGGCTGGGAAGTCACCGTTGGAAGCAGAGCAGTTCTGTGACCTTGAAAGATTTCCTCAGGCTGCCTGTTGTCAGTCATCTTCTTTTTAATTTCAATGTATCTGGCGTTAAATTTGTGTTCTTGGCCATAACCGCTCTGCACAGTCAATAACAATCACGGTAATAGCAACGATGCCACAGCTAAGGCACTGTCTGTCTCCTGGCTGCCTACAGCTGTTAACGCCCTCCTTTCCAGCAATCTTAACGCACGCCAGCAGGGGGAGCTGGCCAGGGTTAGCCCAACCTCAATGGTGGGAGGTGGGATTCCTCTTTCTGGTTGTGGAGATCAAGCCTCACTCCATCCTGCCTTTCCCCTGGGGGATCTTCTGCCTCCTCACACCAGCCCTGGAAGGTCGGTGTTTTAGCTCCCATTTTACAGCCAGGGGACTAAGGCTTAGAAAGGTGAAGGGCCTGGAGGAACAGGGCCTCGAAATCCCGCCACGGTTCCATACCATTCCACACTATTTTTGAAACTGAGACAACTGTTATTTTGGTGGGCTCCATCCCAGAAGAAGAGAGCATCTCTTTAGAGACTGTGTCAAGGGTTCCCAGGCGCAGTGGTTTGCCGGGAGGCCTCACAGCTTACAGGGTGTAGTCACATAGTCACAACCCATGTCAAGTCAAGGATACAGAGAAGAAAGTCAGGTAGGGGATCCAGGCGCCAGCTACCAGGGGAACCACACAGGGGACAGCCGTGGATTGAGACACTACCGTGAAGTGCGGTGTAGTCGGGAAGCCCACGAGGGGCTTGGTACCAGGTTTTAGTGGGGGCTGATCACACAGGTATTGAATTATGAACCAAAGTCTCAGATCCCTAGATGGGTGGAGAAGTGACCCCCAAAGCTTATGTGCTGGAGGCTGAGTTCTCAGAGTGTTATGGGGTAGGGGTGGTAGTGTAACTGCCCGTTCAGAAAGTGGAGCCCGGCAAGAGGTCTTTAGGTCACGAGAGGTACAATTTTAGAGGGGGCTGTAGGGTTCTGGTGCCTTCTCTCTTCAGCTTGGGAGGTGAACAGTGTGCTCCACCACACACTCCTGCTGGGCTGGGCTGTTCTTGCCAGGGGCTAAAAGAGAAATGCGGCTACGGATTCTGGACTGGAACCCCTAGAACCTGGAGCCAACAGGAAGCCATTCTGTCATGGCCACTGCGGTATTCATGGCGATGAAACATCAACATGGACCACCCTCCGCCGTTCAGGCAGTGAGCCACGCCCCTCAGTTCTGGGAATGGTTTACTTTCCTCAAGTCCAGGCTCTCAGAAGCCAGCCACAGGCCAACCTTGCCAGTTGATCATTCTGAAGTGACAGTCTCAGGCCAGTTATTTGAGCTCTCTTCTGCACAGAGAGGAAACATTCCACATATCACCTCCCAGCGATGCCCACGAGTGACTCCCCATAACACTAGCAGGACATCTCTGGTCCTCACACTACTCAAGTGTGACAGCAGGGTGCTCAGTGACTACCAGAGGCTGGAAGAACGGTACGGTGGGCAGGGAGGGCCTAAGGAAACCCACTTCAAGTTCTGTCTAGGCTGTGTGTCCAGCGTCATGCTTCAGTCTCAGCTGCGGTCTCTTCAGAATGGACACAGGTGCCCATCCGCCTTGGGACCTGAGTCAGTCCACGGCTGGCTGGCGCTGTTCCTATTAGGTCTGTGGCAAGACAGAGACATTATAGTGGAAGGGCAGGATGGAAGAAAGCTGTTCACCTAATGGCTGCCAGGAAGCAGAGCGGGGAATAGAGATGGTTCTTGGGACAAGACTTCCCCTAAGGCATGGATGCCCACTTACTTCCTCTAGTTGGGCCACACCTCCCAAGGACTCCACCAACCCCAATAGTGCCAGAGCTGGGGACTAAACCTTTAATACACAAATCTTCCCGGAACACTTCATATTTAAGCCACGGCATGCCCGCTGCCTGCCCTCCACAGGCGGAAGTGAGGAACAGTTGAAGACCCCTTGCAATCTGCCACGGTGTCCTAAGGAGGAACCCAGGGACACAGCAGCTCATGCGACCAGAACAGACCTTTCTATTGTGCTGTGTTTGCAGCCGTCTGCTGACCTCTGGTGACAGGTCCTATTTGGTGCTACCAGAGGCCATGACCCTCAACCCTCAGGCTCTCCAGAGTTCAGAGATCCTGCAGTGGTTCAATGGCCCTGCAGACTGGAGATGGATGGCAGTGATCTTCAAAGAGCCCAGGACATAGCTTCTCACCTCAGTGTTGTCAGGGCCACCATCATCCTGGGAGGAGAAGGGTTTTCCTTCCCATCTACCTCTGACCAGAATGAAGTGACTTTTCAGGCGGGCTGGCGGCTCCTGGCCGGTCCAGTCTTCTAAATGGATCAGCTCCATCTTTCTAAGTCTTCCCTGCTCAGTACTTGCTTTCTTCTCATGCTCACAGCAGCCCAGGAAATCCAGGATGGGATGGCTCCATCCATTCCAGGGCTAGACAGGAGGTCACAGTCACTCAGCTGTGTGTGGTCAGAGGACATAGGGACCACTGGATAGGCAAAACAGTACCGGGGAGACTCAGCTGCCTGGGAGTCCAGGTGCTGCCTGGTGCTGCTTAGGCGGGCTGTGAACCATTGTCTGCTGGGGAAGAGAACGCTGCCCCACACCCTCTGGCATGCAGGAACATAATGACGGTGTCTGTGTCAGCTGTGTGGATCTGCACAGATCAAAGGACCCGTATTATTATTACTGCATGTGGTGATCTGTCTCCCTACCCCTTCCATTAAATGGGTCCTTGGTGGCTGAATGAAAGATCGTCCTACATGCCTCAGAGATTTAAGTTAATGGCGCCATGGAAAGCAAGAATAGCCAAAGTCGTCCCCCAGGACCCTATCTGCTTGTATTAAGACACACACAAGCAAAGAATTTAATGATCAACGTGCCGAACGGGCTTGATAATTTATGCTTATAATCACGGTTGGATGTGGAAGGAGCCCCAGCTTAATCCCACTGCCTGCAGCCTGCGACTCAAATCCCCTCCCTCGGCATTCATGAAAGGCTTTGGAACACGAGGCCCCTTTCTTTGTCCCTCTCACAAAGTGGCATTCACCGCCTCTTCTGTTACCTGGTAACACGTACCTCGGGCTTCTAAATGGAGCAGGAATTCCAACCAAGGTGAATTTTCTAAGATTCAGGAGCTCAAGCTGTCAGAGAAGTTGCTAGGGCTCAAAGGCTGGAGCCGGATGGCTGGGATCTGTCAAGAACCAGGCAAATGGACCTGGGGCCCTGTCTCAGCTGGGGCCAGCCATACAGCTTCAAGAAATCCCCTTTGGTGTTCCTCAACATTCCCTTTTATTAAGGCAGTGGTTCTTAACCTGTCGGTCAAGATCCCTTGGAGATTGAATGACCCTTTCCCAGGGGGTCACCTGAGACCATCGGAAAACACAGATATTTATATTACAAGTCATAACAGTAGCAAAATTACAGTTATGAAATAGCAATGAAAATAATTTTGTGGGTGGGAGTCACCACAACATGAGGAACTGTGTTAAAGGGTCGCAGCACTAGGAAGGTTGAGAAACTGCATTAAGGGGATAGGTAAGACCTCTCCCCTCCTTCCGGTGACTGCAAAAATCCAGGACAACAATGCGAGCAAAGCAATGTTTAACAATAAAATAGTCACACATAGGTCTTCCATGTACAAGGCTCAAAGGATGCTCTCAGTATTAGGCAGTGGGCAATTCTGAGCAAAGGCTTCTGGGAAGGGCAGCATCTAGACCCAAACACTGTTTGCCACCACTGTCCCATGGAGGCATCACTGGTCTCCACTGGGAAGGAGCTAATCAATATATGTATGAGTCTTCATCCCATTAAAGCGGAGGTACCTGGGTGCTGGAGGAGTCTGGGGGGAGCTGGGGAGGAGTGACTGCCACCAATACCGAAGTAAAACTGTCTGTTTCCCTTCAAACGGGGTCCCCTGGGGCTTTGTTAAAAGTGCTCCCGTTGTGTCTTTTGAATTAAAGATGGCTTCGGGGCAGCCCAGGATGAGGTGTAGCCAGAGTAGGGAAACAGCTCCCTGTGCAGGAGCCCATGCCTCCCTGAGATATAAGGGCAAGGACCACACAAGCTTGTGAAGACAGAGGTGACAGGTAGAGGACACCAGGTCTCAGGTGGGTGACACAAGCCCTGGTGGAGAGGCCAGCTGAGCTCAGGAGTGCCACTAATGAGGTCCTGGAAATTGGCTTCTGAATTGCTCCCTTTGGCTCGGAGGACCTCTTTATTCTCCAGGCTGGAGCCCAGGGCGGGGCTCAGAGCCCATAGATCAGAGCCGAGGGGCTGGCACATTTACTTGTCATTTGGTAATTTTCAGTGAATTAGGGGTGTGGGTTTTCCATCTGCCATCTGTCTGTACTCTGGTAACCATAGCAACCACCATCTGCCTGACTTAATATTATCAAGTCCACTCCTGAAAGAGTGCTGGACAAGGGGTTGGGACCTGGGAGGTGGCAGCCTTTCGTGGACATCTTGGACAAGTCCCCTGCTTTCTCTGGGTCTGAGTCTCCCCTGCATAACAACAACTTTGAGCCACATGCCTCGAAGGGGTCTTTCTCCCAGGAACAGAATGCCACCCCAGGGAAAAATTCCCCGAGCCCATCAGCTCTGAGCAGCTTTGGGTGGCCTGGTCAGCATTTCTTCTGTGTCCTGTGAGTGTGCCGTTAGTGCTACCTGTCTCAGACAAAGGGAGCTGCCTGTGAACCAGCTGCTGAGAAGGCAGATTGTAAAGACACAGAACTACCAGAAGGAAAGACGGGCCGGTGTCGGTGCAGACACAAGCATTCCACGCAGCGAGGGGCATCAACCATGCCCCCCTGGGGCTGCTGTGGCTGAACAGGAAAACAACCAGGCTTAACGTCGCTGGGGGAGCCAGGAGCTACCCAGGAGCTCCCCCCTCGCCCAGCCAGCACTGTCCTCCATCGGAGCCTGAACTAGGAAAGAGCCATGGTGACTTTTCTGTGTAACCCAGAAAAGGGCCTGCTTCACCCGCCCCTTATTGTTTCCCTGTCTAGCGGGCTTCCTGCCCCATCGCCAACAATCCATCAGAATCCTGGGTTTGAGCACATTTCCATGGAATATTTGGAGGGAGAGGAGAAAAGCAATACCAAGAACTATTTAAGGCCTGGAAAAAGAGCCACCAGGTGTCTTTCCGGAAGCTCTAACTTGGGCATTTGGTGTAGACTTCATCTCCCAGCTCAGGCCAGAGATCTCGACAAGTCTGAAGCTCCTGGGGACCGGCCAACCATCACACTTACCGCACTTACCACCCAGACAGACTAGATGGGTTGTTCCCTGAAAGCTCCTGGCCATGCCAAACCCACACAGGCAAAGCAGGCCACCTTTTCTCGACATCCATAGACACTGACTGATGTTTTGGTTTTAAAAAAATTACCCAGGTCAGTGATCAGTTAGGGCATCAGTGGGTGGACAGTGGGATGCTAAGCTTTGAAGACCCTGGCAACTGAGAGTTTTTTTACTCATTTCCTTAAATCAGGACACTTCAAATTACGTGCACTTTAGACTTGGGTCAGCCTCTTTTCAGAGCTCAAGTTTCCAAAGGTCTCCTCCGCTAAGGATGGAAGTTCCCTGAGGGCTTTAGTCTGGGTCTCACTGGATACCCAGTATCCTGGTGCTCTGTCTTGGTGACTCTTCAATCCCATGTGGGACTTCTGTTCTCTGGGAATCCTCACCTTCCCTTCCTCTCTATTCAAACAATCCACTTGGCGCGGGAACCACTCCAATCCCCATTTTCAAATAACTGCGATAGCAGGTTCTTAAGCATCCACATCCCTGTTTGCTCTAGGGCAGGCAGGGTGTAGATTTCGCCCCAGTCTCCCCAACATGAAATTAAGATGCTAAATACTGTCCCTGCAGGGGAGACTGAGGCCCAAGTGATGTAGTCCACTTCTGTGCAAAAAAATTCTTTGTCCCACACCTTAGAGCATTGGGTTCCCGCTTTTTCCATCTGCCTGGGCCTTTCGGGGTCAAACCCCACTCACCGAACTCGCAGGGGCCATCGCGTGCCTTGTGCAGGTGGCCAGGGTGCATGCGGGGTGCATGCCGGGCGCGCAGACGGAGCGCGCAGATGCTGGAGTAGGAGCGGCCGTCGGAGCCGCAGACCGTGCCGCGCTGCGCGCACACGCAGAGCCCGGTGCCCTCGGGCGCCGTCCCCGCGGCGCGACTCGCGCACACCAGACCGGGGCCACAGCGTGCGCCCACCCGTCCCCCACAGCTCGCGCCCTCTGCGCCCAGGCAGCGCGCGCAGCAGCCGCACTCGTCGCGCGCGGCGATCCAGGGCGCTGGGCAGGGCGAGGGCACGGGGCAGCGATCCAGCCGACACGGGCTGCACTCGGGGTGTCGTCTGCCCGCGTCGCGGAGCCCGAGGCCCCCGGTCAGTGACGGCAGCAGCAGGAGCAGCAGCGGCAAACGCGGCATGGCCGGCTCCCGGACGGACGGCAGCAGCGCCTCTGCTCTGCTTAGCGCTCGGCGCGTGCAAAGCCACCGCGCCCGCCCCGCGCCCGCTGATTGGCCCGGCCTGCACCGCGGGGCGCCCCTCGGCCCGGGACCGATGCCGCGCGGCCCTACCGGCGCGCCGAACTGCAGGGAAGTCTCCAGAACAGCTCTGCCACCTCCGATTGAGCGGTGGGGATGGGGGCGGTGAGGTGGGGGAGCAGCCCGGTCCAAACAACTTGTCCACCAGTCTCAAATGTTATGACTCTCAATCCTCCCACCAGGATGCCCTATTTCATTTTGCCCTCTTTCCAGTTTTGTTTGGTAAAAAGAATTTCTAGTTTAAGATGTCAGATTTTTACAAATGGATGGCTAGATTTCCCTCTCAGCTGGAATCCCAGTTCCCCAGCCCTGCTCCCAGAGGCTGATCTGGCTGTCAGGTTCTTGGGTATGTTTTCAGGAATTTTCTCCGCCTGTACTACCCTGGGTGAGCACATAGCCCAGTCCCCTCATGGAAAACACCCACTGACTGTACGCACGTCTTCGCACTTGGGTTTTTCTGCCTACAGAATTTCAGGTTTCCCACCTTTTATCATCTCTGAAACCCAGTCTCTCGTCCAAACAATGGGAGCACAGGTGAAAAAGCTGTGTGCTCTCACGGGTGTTTTTTAACGCTACATACAGCCATGCACCTTACGGCTGACAATTAAGAATGTTGGGATGGGGTCCCGCAGAACAAATGTCAGCGTACCTATGGCCTAGCGGGTAAAGCATGTTAAAAAGACAGATTCCTGCTGTGGGTCATACACGCAGGCGCCCAGCCAGGCTCTGAGCACCTCATCCCAGAAAAAGGGGCCCTGTCGCTGGACATTGATGTGTGGCTAGGGGGATAACCTCAAGGGAGAGAGGAACTTACCAACCAGACTCCCCAGGAGCCCAGGAGCCGGCACCTACTACCCTTGAGCTCGCTCTTTCGTATATTGTTGGCTTACTTCTAGAGATGAAGAAAGCCTCTCGGTGTCTGGGACGAGCTGCTGCAGATCTCATGAGTTGCATCTGTTTTCCTTTCTTAGCCCAGTTCTGCCCAGTTTGCAGTCTTCTGGGGGAGGTCCTTATCCCTGAAAGAAGCCCCTGTGGAGGCCGCTTTATGTGGTGAGCAGAGCAGAACCCTATGGCCGGGTCACTCCAGCTCTTACCATACAGTGGGCACATAGAGCAGAGACCCATCTGTGACTCTTTCCTAAGAAAATAATTGCTCCATCTGAAGGTTTCATCCTAGAGTTGGCCACAGCATCAAAAAAATGGAAACAAGCTAATTGCCCATGGGCAGGCAATGATTAAGTAAATTATGGTCCATCTGACAATAGAGAACCAAGCAGACACTGAAAATGAGCAAGAGGTAGGCTCATGGAAATGCAAAGATGTTTATGTGTTGCTTGGTGAGCCGGCCGTTATAAAATGCACATCTATGTAATGTCATATGTGCACGTGAATGTGGCAACTGCTGAAAGAGAAAGGAGAGTGAGAGAGAGAGAGAGAGAGAGAGAGAGAGAGAGAGAGAGAGAGAGAG
>CABHPR010156270.1:16798-36500 GCA_902168415.1 Peromyscus melanophrys
TCTTTCTTTCTTTCTTTCTTTCTTTCTTTCTTTCTTTCCTTTTCTCTTCCTTGCTTCCTTTTTTAAATTTTTATTTATTTATTTAGTTAATTTTTGAGACATGGTTTCTCTCTGTAGCCCTGGACAGCCTTCCTGGAACTCACTTTGTATCCCAGGCTGGCCTCGAACTCACAGAGATCCACCTGTCTCTGCCTCCCAAGTGCTGGGATTAAAGGTGTGCGCCACCACCGCATGGCTGTTTTCTGTTTCTCGACTGTGGATGCAATGTGACCAGCTGCCTCCCCAAGCTCCCGCTGCGATGACTTCCCCAACAGCGGTGGGCTAGCATCTCAAACTGTGAGCTGAAGTAGCCTTCTCTAAGCTGCCTCTGCAGGTATTTATCACAGCCACAGAACCGGAAGGAAGACAGAGTCTCAGGGACCCACGGGAACCTGCAGCGTTGGCTGGCTGTGATGGTTGGTGAGGAATTGGGGAGTTTCTGCTGTACACAGTTTTCTGTTCTCATAGAAACATAATGGTTTCACTGTGGAACACAGAGGCTTCTAATATTTTCCTGCTATCATTCCTCAGTATGGAAGAATCAAATTAGGACATTTTTTGACTGTATTGTATTTGAATGTTTGATTTAAAAATTGCTATTTGTAAAAATGAAACAAAATTGCTATTTGAGTTGTCGACTTGAGTTTCATAAAAAATGTTAAATAATCTGGGTTTGGTGGTGTTCGAAGCCAGCCTGTTCTCCATAGAGAGCATCAGGCCAGTCGGGGTGACATAGTGAGACCCTGTCTCAACAACAACAACAAAAAGTTCTAGCTGGGCGGTGGTGGCGCACGCCTTTAATCCCAGCACTCGGGAGGCAGAGCCAGGTGGATCTCTGTGAGTTCGAGGCCAGCCTGGGCTACCAAGTGAGTTCCAGGAAAGGCGCAAAGCTACACGGAGAAACCCTGTCTCGAAAAAACAAAAAACAAACAAACAAACAAACAAAAAGTTCTAAACCTATCTTTGCATTTTGTAGCACACATCCATTAAAAGCAGTGTTCTTAGCTCTGATGATTATAAAATCAAAATATCAATGACTGAAATATAGATTGACAATGAAAAACTCTGAAGCTGTAGAGGACACTCTGCAGCACCAGATATTTAGCCAAGGTAAATTCTGCCTGTAAAAATGAACAAGCACATTGCATCATTGATATGTACATTTGCTTCAATCCTTGATAAAAGATAAAGGTGTATGTATATCAAAGAATTGCTTTAAACTAAATCTCTGATTCATTATCAGTCAATGTTCGATTTGTATACCTTTTTTATTTACCTGTTTATGTGGGGTTGTGTAGAACTTTCTCTTGGGAAAAGGCATTGTGAGGAGAGAGATGAAGCCATGCTTCACAAAACAGAAAAACATCTGGTGTCCCAAAGTGGGTTTGAATCCACGCAGTGAAGAGCTTGGCTCTCCCACTCAGTCTTCAGACTTAACCTAGACACCGTGACTTTGTTTGAAATGATGCCGGCTGCCCTCGGGGCTCCCTCTGACCATCCACTACCGTGAGCCACAGCAGAGTAGGCTGATGGCGCTCACACCTGGGCTCGGATCACAGGGCCGTCACTCTGTAAATGACCTCCAGGGTTCCGGAATGGACAGACACACTTGACGACCAGCCGGTCTCATCGTGATCCTGACACACACAGATACAGCCGTCTCGGCACAAGAAACACAGAGCCAAGCAGAAGCCCCTGCAGCTCCCTCTCCTGCATAGTAACTGTTGCTGCTTTCCTCACAGATCCTTGAAGAGACGCCACCTTTGCCTCAGGATGTGTTTTCTCAGAAGGCAGCCTGCCTCCTGTGAGGAAAGCGGTGCCTCCCTTGAGCAGGTCTTGGCCTTTCCTTTCAAAGTCAGATCACCGTTCCTGTGTGAGGAGGTGAGAGCCTTCCTGCCCAGGTCGAGGGAAGAGTTGGTGTCTTCCTTATTCTCAAGGCACTGTTGAGTGTGGGTCTCAGTTCACCACATGACAGCACACAGCATACTCTGTCCATTCATTCATTCATTTACTCTTTATTCAGCAAACTCTCGGGGGCTGTCGACCTGAGGGATGGGCAGCGTCATGAGTATTATTATTTTTTTTTTTCTTTTTGACTTTTCAAGACAGGGTTTCTCTGTGTATATCTGTTGACTGTCTCTGGAACTTGCTCTGTAGAACAGGCTGGCCTCCAACTCACAGAGATCCACCTGCCTCTGCCTCCTAAGTGCTGGGATTAAAGGTGTGTGCCACCATGCTGGGCATTATTATTTTTTCAAGAAATATGTCTTGTTGTTGTTTTATTTTAATTTAATTTAATTTATTTTTATGTGTATGAGTATTTTGCCTACATGTATGCATGTGTATCATGTGTGTACCTGGTCCCTTTTGGAACTGGAGTTATGGATGGCTGAGTCAATCATGTAGGTGCCGGGAACTGAACACAGGTCCTCTGCAAGAGTAGCAAGTGCTCTTAACTGCCAAGCCATCTCTCCAGCCCCCTATGAGTATTATTACAACAGAAAAATATTGAGGAAAAGAGAATGGAAAGTTTTCAAGGAAAGTTAACTCCTCAAGTGACAAAGTGTAAGAAGCTGTTTCCTGGGGTGTGAGGGGGGGAGGGGGAAGCAGGAACCGCAGGTATCCAGAGCAGAGTCCCGTGGCTTGAGGACCACAGGGAGGAAGGCACAGCCAGGTATAGGGGAGAGGGTGGAGGAGGAAATGGGAGAGGCCCGGCGGGTCACAGTGTGTGTGTGTGTGTGTGTGTGTGTGTGTGTGTGTGTGTGTGTGTGTGTGTTACCTCAGAGTAAAGCCTTGGTGCTAAGAGGCCCACATTGTAGCGTGGGGGTAAGGGGTGGGACTTGAGGAAAGCTCCTCCCCCAGTCCTAAAACAAGTCTTTACATCCCAGTACAGGAGCAAGATTCCTGAGCTATGTACAGTGACATATTTAATAAGCAGTGTCATGTGCAGAAATTATATGTCACCCACCCAGGCAGGTTTTGGTTACACTCTGCTTGTTGGTGGAATAGTTAGTCTTATTTATGGAAAAGTTGTGAATCTGGTCAGACTAATCACCTCTGAAAAGCGGCATTTAAATTCAGCTCTATTTCACAGCATTACAAAGCTTATGCATTAGGTAGTTTTCCCAAATGTTATCTTCTACACGGCAGCGTGGGGCAGAGAGGTGCTTCATCCCACCCAGATCCACAGTCAACTCTGTGAACATTTCACCGAATGCCTACGACTTAAGAGACAAGGTGTTCCTAACCACCAGCGTGACTTCTTACTCTGTCAGCCTGTCTTCTTGGCCACACTGTATGCTGTCAATGGAGACACGTCAGCGACTTCCCATGTATACCTGGCATTAGAGAAAAGGTCTCTGTGATGGTGGTGGCAGATGCTATTATTTTAACATACAGGTAACTGAAGGCCCATTTTAAAAAATGCCAAATTTCTCTCTGTCCTAGTTAGCTTGAATGGTCAACTTGACACAGCCTCAGTTGAGGAATTGACTGGGTCTGACTGGCCTGTGGGCAAGTTTGGGGCGGGGGTTGTCTTGATTATTAATTGATGTAGGAGAGTGAAGCTCACTGTGGGGAGCACCATCCCTAGGCAAGTGGTCCTGCGTTATATAAGAAAGCGAACTAAGAGTGAGCTGGTGAGCAAGCAATGGCTGAAACTAGACGGTACATCACCTTTCCTCCTTCTACAGTTTCTGTGAGCAGCGCCTGGAAAAGCTCCCCCGTGTGGACAAAGCCAGAATGACTTTCCTTCATGGGCTGGATGCTAGTTTCCTGTGATTAAGAGCCAAAGAGTTGGTCAGGGGAGATGTCCAGAGCTGTGAGTCTCCCCCCAGTACTGAGGTGAGTGTGGGAGTCAGGGAAACCCTCAGAACCAGCAGAGGTACACAGAAGAGTCTTCACACGCACCTGCCGATGCCTTACTCCACTGCAGCCTAGGGCGGGGAGGGATTTTTGCACGGTTGCTTAGTTTTCCTGAGAATAATTATAATTTATAAACAAAGAGGTAACTGTGGCCACAGTTCTGCAGCCTGGGAAGTTCAGGAGCATGTTGCCAGCATCTTCTCTGCTCTGGCCCACTGCTACTTCAACTCATGACCTAAGGCAGAAGGGCAAGGGAACCTGTGTGACAGAGACACATGGCCAGGACTCTTGCTTCACTTTCTTGTTTTTAGTCGTTGAGATGGAGTCTCACGTAGCCAAGGATGACCTTGAACTCTGGATCCTCCCACCTCCACCTCCCAAGTGCTGAGGTTACAGACCTGAGCCAACGTGTCCTGTTTCTGCAGTGCTGGGGCTGGAACCTGGGGCCCAGTGCGCTACTACCTGAGCTACATCCCCAGTCAGGGGCACATTTATATCAACCAGCTGTGGCAGGAAATAACCCAGTCCTGGGCAGTGAAAACTCTCCTGAGAAAGGTATTAATTGGCCACCCCTCCCCGCCTTCCCCCATCACGTTCCACTCCAGCCCCACAACAATGGCAAAATTCACTGAGTTTTGGAGAGACTGAGCCAGATCAAACCATAGAAGCCACACAGCTCTTAGGGCCAAGCAAGGTTGAGGGCCCCGGGTTTCTGGTTCTCCCTCTTTGCTCTCTGTTCCTGCATACCTTTAGTTTAAGTGATTCTCTTGATGCTCTAAAAATGGCCTTCAAACGACCTCTGGCCCTGCTTCTCCCTATGGAGCCCGTCACAGCCCATTTGTGGTGCTCATTTCTCCCTCGTTCTCCACGTTCTGTCTGGGTGAAGTTGTAAAACTGCCCTCTCTCAAGCGAGGGCCTTGTGCAAGCGAGGCTCCTGACCTACCCGGGAAGAACAAGCTGGATCTAGTGAGCATTTAGCCTCAAGAACCAGCATAATTCACAATACAGTGTGCTTTATAATATTCATCACACGAATGAATGGCTGAATGAGGAGAGAGGCAAGAGTCTGGTCCTCCTATCTCAATGGCTTTTTGAGAGCTGAGCCTTCTAGGGACAGTCTGGAAGGATCAGCATCCAGATTTTGAATGCCCATATGGAAGGCCAGGCTCTATTTATTTATTTGGTTTCCAGGTATGTTTTTGAAGGAATTCGAGCCAACTATTGCGGGAGCCCACAGAGGTTTCCTAGTGAGACCTGAGCTTGCTTTACCAGCATGGCTGCATAAGAGGATGATTGGACCACAGGTCTGGGCACCAGGTGTTTGGAAGGGTCTACACTTGGCTGTATCTAGCAAGGGGGAGGTCTTTTGCTTTGCCCCTTGGCATTTTTATAAAAAGCCCTTTTGAATAAAGTTCTGGGCCAGTGGATAAGGATCCAGGCCCTCCCCAGGCTAGCCTGTGTTTCTGTCTGTCTCTCCCCTCTATATTTCTATCTAAATCTCTTATCCCTCACTCCTCAAGAGTACCCTGGTCCTGGTCCCCAACAAGCTATAAATTCTTTCTCAAAGAGAGAAAAGCAGTCTTTAGTCAAGGGTCATTCCCAACCCCAGAAAGCACTTAGTGTCACTCCGTGATAAAACCACACCAGGTCTCCCAGATACCCAAGTTCGTTTGTTCCTGAACTTAATAGTTAAGCTGTATTTTTATGGAAGGAATAGAGGTTTCCTATGACAGCTTCCTGACTCTCAGGAAGCAAGTGCGGCCATCGTGACACACTGTTCAGTTTCCTCCTGTGGCCTCACTCATACTCTGAACCCTGATAAGCACAGGGATCAAAGACAGTGACTCTCTCCTGGGTCCTGGTGAATTCCATCAATGCTGTCTCCTCACTCTGCCCATGGGCAGCACCCCTCCGCTGGGATCTCTAGGTGAGTGCCACAGGGCTCTTCTCTATATCATATTTTTGCTTGTTGTTTGTTTTGATTTTTAAATCTAGA
Organism: Peromyscus melanophrys; assembly: GCA_902168415.1. NCBI lineage: Eukaryota > Metazoa > Chordata > Mammalia > Rodentia > Cricetidae > Peromyscus > Peromyscus melanophrys. The sequence continues at coordinate 22,698 of CABHPR010156270.1, forward strand.
ACCTGAACAAACTACTGGGCAGTGGTGGCGCACGCCTTTAATCCCAGCACTTGGGAGGCAGAGACCAAGTGAGTTAGAGGCCAGCCTGGGCTATAGAGTGAGATCCAGGACAGCCAAAGCTACATAGAGAAACCCTGTCTCCAAAAAACAAACCAAAACCAAAAAAGGAAAAACAGAACCTGTGCAAACTTAGAAAGACCCTTCAGATATCCCAAAGCTGGGAAAAGGAATCAGTGTACATAGGCTGGCATTCTGGAGAGAAATCAACTGGGGAAGTATCTTAGACACATCTCAACTTCTAGGTTTGGATTCAACATAGAATCTTCAAAAAAGGCAAGAACGCCTGAGAGTGTGGAAAGAGAGGGACCACAGGGCGCATGCCAGATCCTCAGACATGGGACCTTGTTACTTCAGACGACATCCCCCTGAATTTGCTTGCCTGCCTGAGAACAGATGTCTTAGCTTCTCTGCATTAGTGGCTGCCTTCCCATCACCCCCTGGCCCAGAGACAATTCAACAATGACCTTTTCTTAAGGGTGTGAGGAGAAGGGTAAAGTTCATCCGAAAGTGGAATGCATCCACTTGCAGCCTGGCCAGGAGATGGGAGGACCCGCAGTGGGCACCTCCAGAAGAGATGGACTCTAAGTGCCTAGCAGAAAGCTGGGGTCCTTGCCTTTGTGCAACTGGGCACACATACCAGAGAACTACCATTCCAGGGAAGCAGCAGCGGGCTCCTAGGAAATGCTGCACACGCCTCTGTGTGTGCAGGAACCTGGAAGAGAGCTGAGTCGCTCTGGGCCTGCCTGTGTTCTTTTCTGTCTTTCTTTCAAGTCCGTCTTGACAGCAAGCATTTGTGGAGCCTCTTCTGTAACCCAAACATTGTGCTGATTCAGATCTGGTCATGCAGCTGAACCACTCCGATCAACCAGGAACCTGGGCCTTGGTCACTAGTATCTGAGGAGTGACTGGGTGCTCAGCTGGTTAGTGTTCATCTGGTGGCAGGCACTCTCTGAAACATGTTCAGTGTCTTATTTCATTTTAGCCTTAAGTGTCCATAACCCAGGTGCAGCTCATCTTCAGATGGGCTCAGGGGACGGATGCTGTGGCTTATTTAGTAACAGGCTTCTTAATGGTGGGGCTGACTCCCAAGACCACACTCCAAAGGACCACACCCACCAGTGTTCCGCACACTTGGAAGGCTCACCTGTATGATGGGAGATGAATGTGGCCCATGCCAAGAAAATGGCATGGCAGGCCTGGGTAGGGACATTGCAGCCAGTGGTAGAGTTATCAAGTACGTGATACCATTGTCTGGGGGCATCAGTGACAATGGTGTCCGCTGCTCACTGCCTCTCCTCCCACCATAGCTGATGAGACTGCTGGGGTAGGCTCTGAGCTCAGATGCCAAAGCATGAGCCCCTGGTATTTAGAATGTGACCGTCTTTGGAGACAGGTCCTTTAAAGAAGTCATTAAGCTAACCTGAAGCCTTATTCTTAAAAATTCTTAAAAGTCGGGGACTTGGGCCGTCAGGGGTTGCCAACACCCTCTGTACTCCAGGAAGTATTAGAGAGGGTCAGGTGAGCTGCTGTGACAAGTCAGCCCCATGTGTCATAGGCCAACTTTATTTTGCCTGGGCTAGGCTGTGAGGGGCAGCATGTGGGGGCCAATGTTCTTAGTGTGGTGACTCAAGGACTCAGGTTCCCTACTCTGTGAGTCCCCTCTCATGGGAAAGGGACAGTGGCAGACTCCCTCAGCCCTTCAGCACACTCTAGAGGGGGGCTGCTGTGGAATAGTGTCTTAACTAGGCAAAGATATGTTAACATATGTTTATGCTGGGGAATATTACTTTAACTATTTGTTTCTGCTGCCTTTGTTAACAATGTAAAGATGTGTTACATTTGTTTCTCCTTGCCTGCCTAAGGCACCTGATTGGTCTAATAAAAAGCTGAACAGCCAATAGCTAGGCGGGAGAGGGATAGGAGGGGCTGGTGGGCAGAGAGAATAATAGGAGGAGAAACCTAGGTTTGGGAGAAGGAAAAGAGAAAGGAGGGAGAAAGAGAGGGACATGCCTGGGGCCAGAAGCCAGGCAGCCGCCAGCCAGACATGGAGACAGCAGAAAATAAGGTACACAGAAAGAAAGGTAAAAAGCCCCGAGGCAAAACACGGATGAAAAGAAACAGGTTAAGCCTTTAAGAGCTAGCAAGAAGCTGAGTGGTGCATGCCTTTAATCCCAGCACTGGGGAGGCAGAGCCAGGTGGATCTCTGTGAGTTTGAAGCCAGCCTGGTCTACAGTGCAAGATCCAGGACAGGCACCAAAACTACACAGAGAAGCCCTGTCTCGAAAAACCAAAAAAAAAAAAAAAAACAAAAAACAGAGCTAGCAAGAAATGAGCATAAGATAGGGCTAGGGCTAATAAGACTAGTAATATTAAGTCTCTGTGTCATGATTTGGGAGCTGGTTGATGACCTAAAAGAAAGCCTGGTACAGGGGGCACTCAGCCTTCCTGCACCCACCCCACAAGAATCTTTGTTGGGTGTTAGCTCCTAGTTGCCAGTGTGGCTAGAGCCTGGCCTTGGGGGGTGGGGTAGAGAGAACCACCAAGTAGCACCCTTACTTTCTGCCCAAGGAACGGAATTCTGCCCAGGGATGGGGCAGCTAGCAGGCTCTGCCATGTGGCTGGGGGTCCGTTTTGAACTTGTCCCTGTTCACGTCTCCAAGCAAGAGGCCAGGTACCCATGTCCAGGGAGAGCCTCTAAGCCAGAGATCCTGGTTTATGGCCTGGAGGCAGAGTCCTAGTTTATTACCTATAATATTTTTTTTATAGCTGGCCAAAGGCACAGAGCTGCCCAGCAAAGCCTCCACAGACAGCTGGGAGGTGGGTGGTCCTGGGACCACAGCTAGGGTGAAGGAGACAGGGGGTGGGGGTGGGGGTGGGGGGGCGGGGGGGGAGGGCGGAGGAGCGGAGGGGCGAGAAGCCGAGCGGTGTTGTGAAACCAGGAAGAGAACTGCTGCCTGATTTCTCTCCCAGGTAAATGTTTGACTGGATGTTTGCCTTTTCTCTGACTTTCGGGTCTACGAATCGAACTGGACAGAATGCTAGTTCATGGGAAGCCATCACAAACAAGAGCCTGAGAAACAAAGAAGCATCCAGGGCAGCAGCATCCAGAGGCAGGCCACCCGCAGTGGCACTCTTCAGCAAGATGCTTGCAGCCAGCACAAGGTGAGCGGCAGAGGCTGAGATGGGACATTCCAGCCAGCCAGGCCCTCTTTGCTCTTTTGATGTTGCTGATTGGCAGACACTGGAGAAAGGCACGGGCTGGCTAATTGGCAGGCAGGCAGGCAGACACGGAAAAGGGAGAACTGTAGTAGATTTCCTCCATGTCGGTTCAGAGCCACGATGAGTAGGTAGAGCCCAGGTAAGGACTCACAGCTTCCTAACTTGGAATCCTGTCTCCACGGTTTCTCACTAAGGTTTCTTCATCTATTACTCTGGTGTAAAACTCCCTGTGTCCTTCCTCCCCTCTTTAATCGATGTTTTATAGTTGTCCACATTTATGGAGTACACTTTGAAGTCTTGATATGCATATGGCACACGGATTTGACCTCAAACATTTATCATTTCTTTGTGATAAGACTCCCTCGCTCTGCATTTTGAAATATGTAGCTGATATGTTAACTCTAGTCACCCTTCTGGGCCACGAAACAGCGGCACCTATTCCTCATAACTGTAACTTTAACTGGAGCTGTTTGTAGTCCTGGCTAGCCGCTTGCCAGCCTCCTCCTTCGCCCCCACTGCTGTCCTGCCCTGGGCTTGTGTGAGTCAGCCTTTTCTAGACACCTATATGAACGAGGTCATGCAGTGTTTGTCTTTCTGTCCCTGGCTCATTTCACTTCCTGTAATGTCCTCCAGAGTCATCTGTTGTCTCAGATGTCAGGAGTTTCTTCTTTATTTGAAGCTAAATAGTATTCCATCATACGGACGTACCGCATTTTCTTTGTCTCCTCATCCACTGTTGGACCCCCAGTGGAGTCCATATCTTGGCTATTGTGAATATTTATTAGAATAAACAAGGGTTCAGGTATCCTTGGACATGCTAGTTCATTTCCTTTGTTTCTTCACCAGTGGGATTGTGGACTCCTAAGGAAGTTGTATTTTTGGTTATTTTAGAGTCTGTCCATGCCATTTCCCATGATGGTTGTGCTGATTACCCCGGGTGTCTAAGAGTTCTCCTTTCTCCTGGCCTCAGTAGCATTCCCCCCCACTCCCCCCCCCGCTATCTTGCTGAGAAGAGCCATTCTGACAGGGGTGGGTGAGCCCACAATTCTGAGAGGATCAGAGAACTGAAACGGGAAGGATAGAGGATAGGGAAGTCTTGCCCAGTGGGAACCAAGATTTTCGCTCTGACCTGGAAACATGGCGGATGAAGAACAGAAAACAGGCCCCCTGCCTTCTGGGGGCACAGGATCTGCTCAGAATGCTGAGGGCTCCCAAAGAAGACAGAAGAGAGGGGAGCCATGGAGACAAAGAGGGCATGATGAGTGTCACCTAGAAAAGCATGGCAGGTAGACCGAGCAGGCTGAGTATCTCTGGATGTGGGAAGGGAACAGTGTGCTGGAGAGCCCGGGAGAAGCTGTCCCTCTCTCCCCATGTCCTGAGTGGTCAGGAGAGAAGGGAGAGGCTGAGGTGACAGGGGCCTGATGCCATCAGAGGTGAGTTTCTAGAATGGTCCTTCTGGTCCACGTGGAGGATGGGTTACTCTATGGTCTTAGTGAAGGTGATGACAGCCTGGGTTATGAGCATAGACAAAGATGAATGGATTTCATGGGGATGGAGAAGACAGCCAGAGTCACTCTGGGTCTGTGGTGTGGCCCGATGGGGCTTGTGGAGCCACCACTCCTGTGAGGAAGACTCCAGATGAGCTGGTTAGAGGGCTGTGCAATTGGGGCAGGCTGACCTGTGGCTCCGTGGGACACTCTGCTCCCCAGGAGGCAGGCAGCTGTCGCGTAGGCTGTGCTGAAGGGACCATCTTGTGCCAGTTGCCCTACCCTCTTGACCTTCTTACAATGTCAGTCCTGTCCCCAAGAGCTTCCTTCAACCACAGTCTCCTCCCTGGCTATGGACCAGCCAATCAGGGCCCTTCTCACTGGAGGCTCAGGTTTTTCTCCAAACTTAGAACACAGGGTCATTTCCCCTGCAAGAACCCTGGCCACAAACTCTCTACCAGAATCTTATGTCCAAGTGTCTGACTATGCTTCCCAAATGGAAAATTTACATAGTGTTAGACTTTTAACTCTGCTACCCAGTGGCACTTTGGGCTTTTCCTCGGCTTCTCTGAAGTTCGCTGTGGGGTGTGGAAGGGGCTAGTGGGAAAGGGGCTAGAAGAGCATCTACCTACCCTACAGCATATGGTGAACGGTGCTCTCTACTGTTGCTTCCATTGGGTGGAAGGACATGATGGGGAGTGCTGCTGTGTCGGGGAGATGGTAGGGAAGGGCTGGAGATGGCTCAGTGGGTAGGAGCACACTCCTCTCTTGCACAGGACCTAGGTTTAGTTCCCAGCACCCATGTCCAGTGTCTCACAACTGTTTGTAACTCCAGCTCAGGGATCTGAATTCCCTAATGGTTCCTTGGACACCTGCACATATGTAGACATACACATACATACATACATACATACATACACACACACACACACACACACACACACACACAAATATTTTTTATAACTTTCTTTTTTCCCATCTTCTTTAATCTGTATGGGTGTTTTGCTGTAATTATGTCTGTGTACCGTGTATATGCCCTGTGCCTATGGAGGCCAGAAGAAAATATCATGTCCCCTGGAACTGGAGTTACAGAAGGTTGTGGGCTGCCATGTGGGTACTGGGAATTGAACCCAGGTCCTCCCAAAGAGCAGCCAGTGCTCTTAACCCACTAGCGATCTCTCTGTCCCTGATAAAACAAATCTTTAAACAAAGAATGGTAGGGAGTAGAAATGGACCCCTTCCTTTTTTTATTTGCCCTTTTCTGTTTTTGTTTTTACATGATGGCTGCTCTGGGCTTTTCAGACACACATAAAAACAGCCACACATGCTCCTCAAGGAAAGGCAGCAACCAGGAGCTGACCACGGCCAGCCTGGAATAAACTCTAAATAAGTAGAGAGGTGGAGGTGAGAAGAAAACAGAGGTCTGCATAGACAGAAGAGAAGGGGCCAGGGAGAAAACAGAAAGGAAGCAGGGTGTGTACACATGGGCCCTTGTAATCTTTCTCCTGATTCTTAGGAGCTGTTTCCCAGGGACCAGCTGAGAGCAGAGGGTCTGAGCCCCAGGAGCCCCAGCAACCGCAGCAGAGCTGTGGTGTCACAGGGCCATTTTCCTTGTGTGGCTTCTTTGACAGAAGAGGCTGGCAGCTCAAGGGGGCAGCTGGGACATCTGAGCACAGGTGTCCTGCTCTGGCTACATTGCTGGATTGGTCGTGGGCCCAACACCCTGGCTGTTAACGAAGTGAGGGACTGCAATCTACCTCATGGCAAGGGGCCCAGGCCAGGGAGCCCCTGATACTGTAGCCCTGTGACAGTGACTCACTGGGCAGAGGAGGGGAGGGGCCAGAAGGCTGATCCTGGGAGGAAGGGCACTCTCAGGGAGTTGGCCAAGTGCTCTGGGGTCTGGGGAAGCTGGCAGCCTGTGGAGTCCCCTTCAGCTCTTCAAACAGCAAAACTAACTAATTAACTAACTAACTAACTAACTAACTAACTAACTAACTAACTAACTTTTTCTCTTCCTCCTCCTCTTCCACCCCCACCTCCTGTGTTTCTCTTCAGTTTTTGAAGACAGGGTCTCACTCTGTAGCCCAGACTACCCTCGCATCCAATATATAGCCTAGGTTGGCCTCTAACTCCCCGTAATCCAGCCCCACCCCTCAGTTTCCCCGAGGGCTTTGATTACAGGGTGAAGATGCCCAGCTGGAGAAAACCTGTTTATACTCAGGCTGCCCATAGCAGAGGAGGAGTGGAGAAAGGGGAGCCGAGGGCTTGGAGGTGGACCTCAAGTCAGAGGCTAGCCTGGGCTACAGAGAGAAATCCTGTTTTAATGTCACTCCCTTCACACTCCCACTCCCCAGAAAACCACCCCAAACTAAAACAAGCCTCACATGGGCTTGGATTTCAGAGACCACAGTGTTGGGATTCTGGGAGCCAAGTGGAGGAGGTGGAGGAGGAGGTTTCACAGTTGGGGGGCTCTTTCTCCCTTCCCTCTCCCGCTTCTTTCTCCCTCCCATCCATTCCCCTCCTGTCTCCTCTCGTCCATTACCTCCCTTCCTCTTTCCTCAGTGGCCACACTAATTCCCACCAAGGGTCTTACCCTCTGCACCCTCTCCAGCACTGGTTGCTCAGGGGCGCCCCACATTGGTTAGCATTGGTAACTGTTGACCACTCTTTTTTTCTTATTTTAAGAAATGAAAGTTCAGATCATTTGCCCATTCTGAATTTTTTTTAAGTATCATTTTTCCTTTGTTACTGGCTCACTTGCTGGTTTTCAGATCTTGCTATTCACACACTTCTCTCTTTTTATCTGACTTCTTTTCCCCCTATGCTGGCCATATGTTGGGGTGCCCAGATCTTTCTACCCCGTAACCTTCCAGTGCTCTGCTCACGGTCCACTCACGGTGTCTGCTCACACTCCTCTGGTTGCTGGCACTGAATTTTTCGTTTTCTTACTCTGAACTCCACTCCTTCTCACTCACAATTAATATTTATCTCTATCTTCCAAATGTGGACACCCTCCTTTTTCTAGGCCATGCCCAAAGGCAGGGGTACAGCTGTCAGAGGCATGCTGGGAGATGTGTCATGACGGGCTCTTTACACAAAAAGAGGCACAGCTGTATGTGAGTTTGTTATAGATTATCCTGATAAAACAGATAGGCACCCAGCATACATAGGGTTGTAAATACTCCCCGCTCCTTATCCAGTTCCACAGAGCCAGTTGGTTGTCTCAGAATGCCAGCATTGATCTTTGCTGATCCCTTGTCTCCGGGCAAGCCTTGGACTGCAGCTGGTCAGTGAGCCCGGTTTCGACATGAGTGGTGGTGGATGCTTTATTTACATGAATGAGTCAGACAATGGACAAGAAGCAAGAAGATACCAGTGGGAAGGCCCTGCTCCATCCGTGATAGAAACTGCTTTTTGTTAAGCCACAGATACGAGTTTTTGAATCTTGGAAGAACAGTACCTCAAGAGAAAACAAATTTTGGGGTAGCTCACAAAATGGAGCTATAAGTATAGTAGGCTTGGGGCTAGAGAGACGGCCCAGCCATCATGGGCACTGACTTCTCCTGCAGAGCACCCAGGTTCAGTTTTGACATGGTGGCTCATAACCTTCTGTTATTCCAGTTCCAGGGGACCTGATGACCTCTTCAGGCCTAGACATACATGCAGACAAAACATCCATATACATAAACTGAAAATACAGAAATCTTAAAAAGAAAAACAACAGATTAAAACATCTGCATCATACATTTTCTCTATCATTTTTAGTCTTTCCATAGAACAGTCAACTCAGCCCTGATTGGCAGGAATCACTGGATTCCTGCCACGGCTGATCCCAAGCCTCAGGGTTGGGAGAGCAGTATCCACAGTGCAGATGGGTGTGTACTCCCCAGGACGGCGGCATGCCCAGTCTTTACCCCTTTAGTGTAACTTCTTTAATCTTTTCTGTTTAATTTTTGACAGTGGTGTTTAATAACTGCCGTGCGGTGTTCCTCATGGTGACAGCTGGTCCTGTCAGACCCAGGCCAGCCTTGGCGACACCTGCACACACATCACATTTTCTTTATCCATTTGTCTGCTAATTCCCTGTCTTATCTACCGCAAGTAATTCTGCAGAGAACATGGGAACAAACTTTACTTCTTTTCCTTTGGATGTGCACACTCAGGAATGGTGTCACTGAGTGTGGTCGATCCACGCTCAGTCAGCTTGTTTATTTTTAGACAGGGTCTCACTATGTTGCCCTAGTTGGCCCAGAACTCACTACGTAGGTCAAGCTAGTCTCTAACTCACAGAGACCCACCTGCCTGTGCCTCCTGAGTGCCGGGCTTAAAGGAGTATGCCACCATGCCCATTTCTATGCTTAGATTTTGAGGACCCCTATACTGTTTTACCCAATGGCTACACTAATTTTTATTCCTACCAACACTCAGTATTACCCTCTCTCTATGGCCTCCCCAGCCCCGTTATTGGGGTGCTCAGGGAGGTTCCACACTGGTTAACACACCGGTGGCCCACTTACATCTTCTTTTGAGAAATGAAAGCTCAGGAGGCTGGAGAGATGGCTCAGCAGTTAAAAGCACTCATTGTTCTTCCACAGGACCCAGGTTCGATTCCCAGCATCCACATGGTGACTTGCAAACATCCTCCAGTTCCAGGGCCTCTGACACCCTCTTCTGATCTCTGCTGACACCAGGCAGGCACACAGTGTACTTACAGACCTGCAGACAAAGCACTCCTCTATCTAGAGTAAAATGAATACAGCGTTTTTAAAAAGAATGAAAACTCTGGTCACTTGCCAGTCTTTTTAAGGATGTTTAAATGCCTTTTTTCCCTCCACTAGCAGCTTACTTACTAGTTTTTAGATGCTGTCAGTCTGTATTTCTTATGTTGACTTTGCTTTCTTTCTCTTCCTGGTCGTTGTTGGAGTGACTGAACTTTTTCTTTCCTGTAACTTTGTACTGTACTGTACTTTCTTCCTTTCTCTTCTGGTGGCCTGCCACTGAATTGTTACTCTGCTTATCTAGAAGTTCATTTTTATCTAAGTTACAAAGGGAGAAGACAGAGTCTGGACTCCCATGTAAACGGCAGAGCAGAACCAGCCGTCTGTTGTTTCTCTCTGCCCTCCAGGCGGATGTCATTCGGTGCTTGAGCTGATGCCGGCTCAGACATCCTATCCTGAGGTACTTACCTGGCCACTGACCATGTTTGCCGATTCTCCTGTTCTTGTTGCTTTTAAACCCTTCTTCATAGATTCATTTTTTTCTTATTGCCTTAGAATTTTCTCTAATATTTTTCAGATCTTGTGTTTATAAATATGCATTGACTGCATTATTAAATTGAATGTTACATGTGAACACATTTGGTATTTATATATTTAAAATAAATATTTACATATTCAAATCCCCGGGGCTGAGAGAGAACTGTGTTTTGCCAGTCCCTTGGCATTCTTCTGATTTTCCTTGGAGGGCACGCCCTCTAGCGTTCACTCCAGAGAGGGCATGTGTTCCCTCCACTTCCTCAGGAGGAAGGGAATAATGATACAGGGTTCATTGAGTCCTTGGCTTCCTGGGGCAGGGGGTGGGGGTGGGGAGGGCAGTCTTTTCCTGCAGTGTCCTGTGTTTTGAGTGGGGGCTCATGTGTGCTTGAGAGTTCCACGGAGTATGTGCTGCCTGTGTCGGGAGCCTGGCTGTAACTGATGCCAGGTGTGGCTTCAGGCTGGCTTTCAGTGGGGGAGGGGAGCGAGAGTGTCCTGCTAGCTGCCACACTTCAGTGGCTGGCCTGTGAAGCTCCAGGCTCCCTCCAAGTGCTACTCCTGATGCGGCCACTGCCCTTCTCTCTGTGACCCATGCAATCTATACTGGAGATGTAAATACATTGTCCCTGGCTGGCCAGGGCCAAGGGCACGCTACTTGGGCTAAGCCATCCTGTCTTTCCTGCTCCTTTGTAAGCCCATGTCAGTGCTCTGTGCCTGTTTCCAGATACACTCTGCTCTTGCTCATTGCAATTTACGGTGTGTGTGTGTGTGTGTGTGCACATGTGTGCACGCACACATGTCATCATTAGCCTATGGTGGTCAGAGGACAAGTTGCAGGCATCCATTCTCTCTTTCCACCACGTGGATCCTGGGGACTGAACTCAGGCTGTCAGGCTTGGTGGCAAGCCCCTTTGCCAGCGGAGTCCTCTCACTGGCCCTGCTCTCGCTTCTTGCGTGGGTTTGGAGCTTGCTCCATGTGGTCTCACACTCTACGGTCCTGCTGGCTCTTGGCTCTTTTCTCTTTGATCTTGTCTCAGCTCTGATTGTCCCCTTTTCTTTCAAGTATGGCTTCGTTCCTTCCTTCCCACCATGGAAGGGTTTTGTGTGGGATGGAGAGACTGATGCATGTGCTCAGCTTACCTTCTTAACTAAGAGCCAAAGTGGAACACTTTTGTCTTACTTCTCACTGCGTGAGCCCTGCCCTGTGATATCTAGATATTTTGGATCTGTAGTGAATGAAATAAGCATAGGCTGCTAGGATTTTAAAGAATTCCAGGGGCTGTGTGTGTTCCTGGTCTCCCCTGAGGGTTGCTCTCCCCTGAGACCTCTGAGGGACAGGAGTCACTGGCTGCAGGATGCAGCCAAGGAGATGGCTGGCTGGCTGTACTGGAATCAGGAATGGCAAGAGCAAAGATCAATCAAAGGGGCAGCAGGAGCAAGATGTGATGGAGCTCAGAAAAGAGAGCATCCCTGTCAGGGAAAACTGTCCTGTGTTTCTGCCTTGGGATCTCACCGGCCTTGTCCTGCACACTGAGGACATACATGGTGTGTAGTCAGATGGCTTCCTCCTGCCCCAGCGGCTCACTGGTGTTTCTGACCTTGTCTGTGAAAGACCAGGTCCACAGACTGACTTCCTGGGAAGTTAATGACGCTTCTGTCTCAGTCCTCTTGCCTGCTCAAGGGCCTCCCAAGGCTCTGGGAAGGTATGAAGGACTCTGGTTAAGGGATTTTATGGTCATTAGTTCTCCTTAAAATGTGAAAAACTCAGGCATTTCTGTGGTGTTCTGTAAAAAGAATACCCCCCAAACCCAAATCTCCCATGACGGTGTCATCCAGAAATGAATGGGAGTCTTAGTGTCAGCTCTAGGGATGCTGGATAGATCATCAGAGCGATGGATGACAGCAGTCCTTTTGGGAAGACAGGGAGTGAGCAGGCTGGGTCTTGGGAAAGCAAGTAAGGAAGCTCAGATGGTCCAAACTCCTGAGAGCAGTTCTGCAGACTGGAGGCAGTGCTGTCCCAGTGACTGATGACATGACTTGTGGCTGTTTTCCAGGACCAGGCAGCTCAATGTCACCTGTGACAGCTCAGTGGACAGGGAGGTCTTCCTCCATTACTCCCTCATCCCATCAGTAAGTAAAGGTCTGGGAGCACAGGGGAGGGGTACGGGGCCAGAGGCCGTGAGAGCAAGGGTGCAGCGAGGGAGGGGAGTTTGGGACGCTCCGCCACACAGCTTTTGGGCAGGCCTGCATCACTCAGGGGAGAGAGCAAATGGTTTTCCCTCCAGAACCCCTACTCCGTTTCCTACAGTGTGCCTCCAAACACACAAAAGAATGCATTGAGGGTCCAAGAGTCAGGGATACGGGACTTTTGGTTTTCTTTCTTCTTTTTTTGTGCACGTGTGTACAGGTGTACATGAACATGTGTGTGCATGCATGTGGAGGCCAGAGGCTAGCCAAGGTATTGTTCCTCGGGTGCAGTTCACCTTTGGTTTTTGTTTTTCATTTTTGAAATTTATTTATGAATGTTTTGTCTGCGTGTGTGTCCACACACTGTGTGCAGGCCTAGTATCCTTGGATGCCCTTGAACTGGGGTTACAGATGGTTGTTGTGAGGTACCATGTGGGTGCTGGGGATTGAACCTAGGTCCTCTGGAAGCAGGCAGTGTTCTTAACCGCGTCCTTGCTCTAGCCCTCACCTTGTTTTTTTGAGACAGAGTCTCGCTGAGACCTGAGGCTTGGTGATTAAACCAGAGTGACTGGACCAACCAGCGCACGGGAATCTGTTTGTCTCCACCTCCCCAGTCTTGGGATTATAGATGTAGGCCACCACATCTGTTTGCTTGTTTGTTTCAGTGTGGATGCCGGGGATCGAACTCAGGTCCTCATGCTTGGGCAGCAAGTGCTTTTTTTTCTAAGCTTTCTCCTCAACACCCAGAAAGGACTTTCCTGAGGAAGTAAAGATCGAGTTAAGGTCACCTTGGAAGATGTAGTGAAGAACACACAGGGAAAGCCTGTGCAAAGGCCCTGTGGAGGGTGGAGGGATGCAGAGTGAGAAACTGAAAACGAGTGGAGAACTGAGAGGTGGGAGTCTAGGGGCCTGTGGAGGAGGGTTGAGTCAGGAGTGTTGGAAGCTCAAGCCAGTCTGGGCTACCGAGCGAGTTCAAGGCTCTTCTAAACAATCCGACGAGACATAAGACCCCGCCTTTAAAAAAGAAGTAAAAAGAAGGACTAGGCAGGTAGCTCGGTGGTAAAGCACTTGCCCAGCCTTGCGGGACCCTAGAGTCAGTGTGGGGAGGAGGCGGGAGGGGAGAGTTCCAGGTTTGGGGTGGATGAAGGAACAGGGTGATGATAGGAACATGGTGAGTTTCGCCTAAAACATGCTGAATTTGAGAAGTTTTCAACAGAAATGCCCGCTGGGGAGCCTGACCGATCTGGAGCTCCTGGGTCAGCAGGGCGGGGCCTGCAGACACACGGCTGTGAATCTTCTGTCATTACAAGTTTTCACTAGGGAGGAGAGTAAGGACAAGGAAGAGAAGGCTTGGACGAAGCCACGAGGAGCTCTCTCTCCAGAAGTCAGGGAAAGAACGAGCTGGCCGGGGGCTTGGGGAAAAAATGGGAAAAGCAAGAATGCATGTCTGCCTGGGGCACTGCAGGCAGATGACGCTGGAGTCGGGCACTGAGGGCAGATGACGCTGGAGTCGAGCACTGCGGGCAGATGACGCTGGAGTCGAGCACTGCAGGCAGATGACGCTGGAGTCGAGCACTGCGGGCAGATGACGCTGGAGT
>CABHPR010156270.1:46929-59007 GCA_902168415.1 Peromyscus melanophrys
GTAGGCCCAGCCTTACCTCACTACAGCCGCTAATCCCCCACCCCACCTCTGTTTCTGTTGCAGTTTCTAGGAAGGTTCGAGGCCCTCATTTTCTACTGGCCCTCACTGCTATGCCTGGGTTTCCTGCTTGGTCGCTTCCTGTATATGTTCCTTAAAGCTCTGCCAACTGGCCTGGGCCTGGAGCCACAGGCAGTGAGTTCCCAAGAGGGGGAGGGGGGCTCTGTTACTGCTTCTCCTGCACAGTCTCTCTGGTGAGGGAGACAAGCTTCTCAGAGCAGTGGCTGGCCCAACCTGGGCTAGGAGAGTTGAGAAGGGCCAGACCTCTGACCTATCAGGGAAAGCTGGAGCCTGACAAAGTTGAAACCTGCCCCGAGGGATGCCAGGTGCTGGGATGGCAAAGCTTGAATCTAAATCCTGGCCTCCGTGGCGTTGGCCCCTTAAGAGACCAAACCCTAGCAAGTACCTGTGAGCCAGCGCATCCCCTCCTTCCTTGCAGGAAGAGAAGTCAGTGTTGGAGGCCCACCAGGCAGAGCATGTGAAGAGGCTCCTGAGAAAGCCCCGCCCACAGTAAGCGCTCCTCTGCCCCTTCACCCCTGCTGTTGGAGCCAGGCCCACCGGACAGACCCTGAGACTGTGGAGATAGCAGGAACCAACCCAAAGCGGCCAAAAGCAAGGAGGGAAATGGGGGGCCCAGGACTCTCAAAAGACTTGAGAGGAATCCGTCAGGCCAACTGGACCAGGGGGCTTAAGAGACAACCTCAGAACTACCTCTTCCTAGAGCTCCCAACTGTGCTCTTAACTGTCTGGGCCTCACACTGAGTAGGTTCCTCTGTACTACAGTCTCCAAGAGGAAAGAGACATTTCACTTTCCATTTTTTAAAATAAGTCATTTGAGTATATTCCACTGGATCAAATTCCAGCTGAAAAATAATTGCTGTGTCTAGATGATTGGCCTGCAGAGATTGGCGAGCCTGAGTCACATGCTTCTTGTCTCACGTCTTGGGACAGGGAGTAGTGACTGCCTCACTTAACAAGTAAGATCCAGGGTAGGGGTAATCAGCTTCCCACCAGAGCTTCTGAGATAGTCCTCCAGCCCACCTCTGCCTCAGCCACCGTTCATACTGGGGAGATCCCAGAGATGTATCTTGTCCCAGGTCACACAGCGTCAAAGTTCCTACTGTAATGAGAATTAGCTTTGGAGACCTGTATCAAAATATTTGAAATAATACTGGCATTAACAAAACCAAGATATATCATTTTCTCATATATAAAGAACTCTGGAGGTGAGCAGTCCATAGTGGCCCTACACTGCCCATGATGTCGGCCCACAAGCCACCTGTGTTTCTGTTCCGGCATCTTAGTGTGGACCTCTCCTCCTCAGTGTTGCCTCATGGTCCAGCGTGGCTGCTGAAGCGCCAGCCTGGACCAGCCACTAGTCTGCATTTCCCAGGGCAGAAGAAAACAAGACCGAGCAAAAGGGGCTTGTGTCAGTGTTAGTTCCACCTGGGAAGTCTCCCCTAAGTCCCACGTCACACTCAGGGTGACCAGAACCTAGTCAGAGCCTCAAGCTGCAAGAGAAATTGGGGTTTCTGTAGGTTGGCTCCCCCCCCCCCCGAAAAAACCCACCATTCTTTGTCCTTAAGGACGAGGGAAGGTGAGAAGTGGTGGAAACTCCCAGAGTCCCTTTTCTGGTGTCTGTTCATTCACAGAGAAGGAGAGAAGTCTTGGTTTCAAGCCAGGGTGTATGAGTGGGACCCCTGTTTCCAGTTCCCCAGCAGGATGATTGGGACCCTCGTGCTGGCATTCATCTGCCTGTACCTTGTAAGTAGCTCCGTGGAAATCCTTTCCTGTTCTGTAGACAGAAGTATCTGGGCTGCGGTCACCCAGTCTTTGGGACAAGCAGCCTGTGCCTGAAGCTTGGGTCAGAATAGAAATGTGGTGAGTTGAGGAGGTACAGTACTTCAACCTACCATTTTACCTGCAAGGACCCTTCACTCATGTGGTGACGGTCACAGGACAGTTATCCGGGACAAATAAAACTGGTGGTGGCTTGTGCCTTTGATCCCAGCACACAGGAGACAGAGACGGGTGGATCTCTTAGTTCAAGGCTAACTATTCTATATGGTTCCAGGCTAACCAGGGCTTCTTAGTGAGACTATGTCTAAAAAAAAATCCATGTGTAAAATTTAGCATTGATGGGGCTGGAGAGATGGCTCAGTGGTTAAGAGTACCAGCTGCTCTTCCAGAGGACTCAGGTTCAATTCCCAGCACCCACATGGCAGCTCACAACTGTCTGTAGCTCCAGTTCCAAAGGATGCAACACCCTCACACAGACACACATGCAGGCAAAACACCAATGTACAGAAAGTTAAAATAAATCATTAAAATATAAAAAGAGTTGCTAAAAAATTAGCATTGACTAACAGTTGATAAGGAAAAATATGGTTGATATTATTTAATATGCAAAATTGACCCAGGAAAGTTGATAGAAATTATCTCTAAAGAAAATGTACAATTATAGATAGTAAGTTATACTGTGAAGAATTAAGTCATTTAAATATAAAGTAATTGGTTATCTCTCTCTTTGTTTTTTTGTTGTTGTTGTTTGTTTGTTTTTGTTTTTTCTCTGAGACAGGATTTCTCTATGTGGCCCTGGCTGTCCTGGAACTCACTCTGTAGACCAGGCTGGCCTCAAACTCAGATATCCGCCTGCCTCTGCCTCCTGAGTTCTGGGATTAAAGTCGTGTGCCACCACTGCCCAGCAGGTAATTAATTCTCACAAAAATAATTTCAGTAAATTAAAGATGAAAGTGGACAAGTAGAATTGGTTTACCCTATGGATCAAGACTGAAATATCGTTCATTTGCTTTTTTTCTCAAGAAAATGTTTTCAATGTTGATATAATTCTCCCTTCAGTGTTTTATCAGATATAAAATCAAAATGCTGGTCATGGTCTAAGTCGTTGGAAGTCAAATGGCTGAGTCAAAGGCAGCTGTAATATGCAGAATGCAGACAGTAAAGCCTAGTTATCTTTGCTTGTTTTTAAGGCAGAGGGATGGTGTTTCTTTAGAGTAAATCTCTGGTTAAGGTTTTAAGGGAATGCATTAATTAGGTTATACCGAAGTTCCAATGTCTTTTATCTTAGTTAGGGTTCCTATTGCTGTAAAGAGACACCATGACCATGTCAACTCTTATGAAAGAAAACATTTAATTGGGGCTGGCTTACAGTTTAAGAGGTTTAGTCCATTGTCATCATGGCAGGAAGCATGGCAGCATGCAGCAGACATGGTGCTGGAAAGGAGCTGAGAGTTCTACATCTTGATCCTCAGGCAACAGGAAGTGAATTCTGACATACTTCTAACAGGGCCATACTTCCTCCAACAAGGCCACACCTCCTAATAGCGCCACTCCCTATGGGCCATGGGGGCCAATCACATTCAAACACACCTTTCTAAATGCCAGTGACTTGTCACTATGCATGTTTGTCCTCCCCACCCCCACCCCCAGTGCTGAGGGCATGTGCAGGTAGGGGAGGCAGCTCTCTTCCTTGCAATCTTTAAGGCACCCCAAATCTTCTATCATGTGCCGCCCCATACCTAGGACACCTAGTCAGCAGCATGGAGGGGAAATGGCAAGATGCTTGTAGAAGGTTTTCCTGAACAAGGCATAGAAGAACCACCTGTCTCTTCTGCTTCTCTTCCACTGTCCACATGGGGTCGTGTGCCACACCTGACATAGGGAGACTGGGAAATCAGTCCAGAAAGCTAAAAGATTTTTTAAATTAATTAATTTACTGTACTTATGTGTATAAATATGCGTGCGTGCGTGTGCGTGTGTTTGCATTTGTGTATATGTGTGTGGGATACATGGGCGTGTGTGTGTGTGTGTGTGTGTGTGTGTGTGTGTGTGCGCGCATGTACATGTGGAGGCCAGAGGTTGACATGAGTGTCTTCCTCAATTATCTCCATTTATTTCATTAGGCGGGGTCTTTTCCTAAACCCAGAGTTTGGCAACTGCGATACTCTAGCAAGCCAGTTCATTGTGGGGAATCCTCTGGCTCTACTCCCTAGCAATGTGATTACAGGCAGCTGCCATGCCCACCAGGCTTTTATATGGATGCTGGCAATCTGAACTCTGAGCCTCATGATTTTATTACAAGTGCTTTATCCCATGAGCCATCTCCCACCCACCCCCACCTTGTTTTTTTGAGGCAGGGTCTCCCATTGGGAGCTGGAGATCACTGATTAGGCTAGGCTGGGCCAGGGGACTATCACTGAACTCCTGGGATCTGCCTTTCTCTGTCTCCCCAGCTCTGGGGTTACAAGCACACCTACCATGCTGGACTTTGTATGTGGGTGCTGGGGATTAAACTCAGGTCCTTCATACTTGCTCTGCAAGCCCTCATCCTCTGAGCCATCTCCCCAGTCCCAGAGGATGGATTTAAAAGGACAACTGGAGCTCTCTGCAGCATTGAATAACTCACTTGGCTTGGTGTTAGGTGTGTCTTAAGAATTTATTGAGCATCTACTGTATAGTAAGCACTGTGCTAAGAGCTAGGAGAGGGCAGAGAGATGAGTCAGCATAGTCCTAGTCCAGGACAAGCTGTGGGTCCAAGAGAAGGAATAAAACATGGAAGGAGAGAAAAGGACCTGGTGACAGTGTTCTGAAGTTCAGTGAGTTATTCTGGACTAAGAAACTGCCTGATGATGGTAGCATTTGCACTCCACTCTTTTCTCCTTTCTTTTCTTTTCTTTTTTTTTTTTTTTTTTTTGTTTGTTTGTTTGAGACAGAGTTTCTCTGTGTAACAGCCCTAGTTGTTCTGGAACTCACTCTGTAGACCAGGCTGGCCTCGAACTCACAGAGATCTGCCTGCCTCTGCCTCCTGAGTGCTGGGATTTAAGGCGTGCGCCACCACCATCCAGCTTGCACTCCACTCTGAAAAATAAGCATGATTTGGTTGGTGGAGAAAGAAGGTGTCAGGAACCAGAGAAGCAACAGTGTGGTGGTGGGCAGACAGGACAGTGGGCAAGCGTTGCTGTCACATGGACTACCCTCTCCAGTTTACATTAGTGAAGGGAGCCATGGAGATGTGGCTGGTCTTGCCCCTAGGGTCACCCCTCCATCATGGGATTCCATTATCTTTCAAGTGCTCTTTTAGTCATTATGTGTGAAAGACAAGCTTTGTGCATGGTCACTTTCAAGAGTCCTGGCTGCCTGCAAGAGGCTGGCCTCAAGCCCCAAAGAAATCTGTTTGTTCCCACACTGAGCTGGTCTCGGGAGACCTTGACGCCTGTGCTCTGCATTCCCAGTTCATCGTCATGGAGTTCTATGTGTTTCTACTTGTGAGAGACGAGCTGGATATGTTTGAAGACAGGCTGCAGAGCTACCTCAACCACATGAATGAGACGGGGACCTTGACCCCCGTCATCCTACAGGTCAAAGAACTGATCAGCGTCTCTAAAGGTAAAGCCATCCACTCCCCATCATCCATATAGCATTGAAATTGCCTGACCAGGGTGCCTGGATTTCTTTTGTGTTAGAGTTGACCTGTGCCTTCCTGGGTTGACTAAGGACAGAGGGCTCAAGACAGTTCATTTTGTTAAAAACCATTTGGGGTTGAACTGCATGTGCCCATAAAACAGAGGTTCTCAACCTGTGGGTTACGACCTCTTTGGGGGTTGAACAACCCTTTCATAGGGGTCGCCTAAGCCCATTGGAAAACACAGAGATTTACATTATGATTCCTAACAGTAGCAAACTTACAGTTATGAAGTAGCGATGAAAATAATTTTATAGTTGGGGATCACCACATGAGAAACCGTATTAAAGGGTCACAGCGTTAGGAAGGTTGGGAACCACTGCCTTAGACATTTCTCATTTTTAGTAGCTGTTTTAGTTTCCTTTCCTGTTGTGGTGATAAACGACTCTTACAAAAGCCACCTAAGGGAGAAATTTATTCTGGCTCACAGTTCAAGGCACAGTCTGTCTCACATGGCAATCCAAGGGCAGGAGCTTGAAGCAGTGGGTCACATCATACCCCCTGTCAGGAGTCAGAGAGAGGCAAGTGTGTTCTGTGCTCGGCTCCCTTTCTCCATTGAAACAGTCCGGGACCTGGGAATGGTGCTACCCACAGTGGGCAGGTCTTCCTACCTCAGTGAGTGCGATCAAGACAATCTCCGCCTGGGAATGGTGCTACCCACAGTGGGCAGGTCTTCCTACCTCAGTGAGTGCGATCAAGACAATCTCCGCAGACATGCTGTAGTGGTTTGAATGACAATCCCTCATAAGCTCCTGTATTTGAACATTTGGTTCCCAGATGGTGGGCAGGTTTCAGAAAGCCTAGGAGGTGTGGCCTTGATGGAGGAGGACTCTGAGAGTGTAAAGAGTCACTGCAAAGTTCCGGTTGTTCTCTCTCCTTCCTGCTTGTTATTGGGGATGTGAGCACTCAGTGGCCACTACAGCCACCATGCCTGCCTGCTGCCATGCCTCCCCACCATGATCTTAACAGCTGTGAAGTGATTTTTCATTGTGTTTTTAATTGGCATCCCCTGAAGATGAATAATGAGCATTTTCTCATTTTTTTCTGTATATATACTGGGCATTTGTGTGCCTTCCTTTGGGGGACTGTCTATTTGAGCCCCTGTCACAGGAGAGGTACTTTATGACAGATGCTTTCTCAGAGAACAGTATATCCTAATGATATGTCCACCATCCTTAGGGAGAGGAGATGTCCACTCTCTCCTAGATGAGAAAAATCATGGACAAGATGTCTGGATAATGCCTGCGCTGGGGAGATGACTAATGATTGTCTTAATCAAAGTTTTATTGCTGTGAAGAGACACCATGATCATGGCAACTCATAAAGGAAAGCAATTATTTGGAGGCTCACTTACAGGTTCAGAGGTTCAGTCCATTAACATCATGGCAGGAAGCATGGCGGCATACAGGCAGATATGGTGCTGGAGAAGTGTGGGAGTCCACAAAGGTTTCTTAGTGAGATCTGAGCTTGCTTTACACAGCAGGGCTGCATTAGGGGATGGCTTGACTACGTGCATGGTTATCAGGTGTTTGGGATATTCTGCACTTGGCTGTGCTGGGGGGAGGTCTTTTCTCCACCCCTTCCTTGGCATTTCTATAAATAGCCCTTTAGAAGAGACAGATGGGGCTGGTGGGTTTTGACCCAGGCCCTCCTGAGGCTATCCTGTGTTTCTATCTGTCTCTCTCCTCTATATTTCTATCTAAATCTCTTATCCCTCACTTCTCAAGAGTACCCTTGTGGTGGGGGGAAGTGGGAGCTGGTCTCCCACAGAGAAGTAGCTGAGAGTTCTACATCTGGATCCACGGGCAGCAGGAAGAAAGAGATACTGGGCCTGGCTTGGGCTTTTGAAACCTCAAAGCCCACCTCCACAGTGACACACTTCCTCCAACAAGGCCTTGTCTACTCCAAGGTCACAACTCCTAATCCCTCCCAAGTAGTGCCACTCCCTGATGACTAAGCATTCAAACACATGAGCCAATGGGGGCCATTCTTATTCCAGCCACCACAGTGAGTAATGGGCTTACTGTGCAAGCAGGACAATCTGAGTTCCCACACAAAAAATGGGCATGATGGAATGTGCTAGGACTCGGGACATGGAGACAGGGAGATCCCTAGGGCTTGCTGGTCAGCCAGCCCACACCCTAGGTCCCAGTGAGAGATCCTGCCTCAAACAGCAACAATAAAACCAATGTGGGCAATTCCTGAGGAACGATATTCAAGGTTGACCTCTGCCCTCCCCTACATAGGCACATGTCCGTGCAACCAACTCCTGAAAGTTGTACTCTGGCGTGTGTGCTCACTTGCTCACTCACTCGCTTGCTGGCTCGCTCGCTCACTCACTTACTCACTCGCTTGCTCGCACATGCACACATGCAGCTTGTCTCATCTGTAAAATGGGACTTAGACAGACAGCATCATGGTTTCCAAAAGATTTTATGGCGCTGATGTTTTATGATCCTAACCCACCAAATATCCCTGTATTAGTTCCCTTTCTATCGAAGTGATAAAACACCATGACCAAGGCAACTTATAGAGGGCTTCATCAGGCTATGGTTCCAGAAGGGTAAGAGTCCATTGTGGCAGGGAGGTATTGAGCAGGAACGGCAGCTGGAGCAGAACTGAGACGTTGAGAGTTCCCATCTTGAATCGCAAACAAGAGCCTTTAAACTCTGAAAGTCGGCCTTCAGCGACACACCTCCAAGGCCTCATCTCCTCAACTTTCCCAAACAGCGCTGCCAACTGGGGACCAAAGTATTCCAACTTCTGACCCTATGGGGGACAGCCTCATTCAAACACCACAATCCCTTAAGTCATGAGACGCCTGTTGCAAGTGATTTTCTTCCCATTAAGACTAATGAGCTGGGAGAACATCAAAGCTTATAACATCTTATAGCTCTGTGGTCACAGAAAGTCACCTTATAAGTGAACACTCAGGCAACAGCCGATCCTTTCATATTGCTGTGTTTTACGGTGGCCTGTGAATGAATCTTTAATGCTGATTTATGTTCAGTATGGTGAGTCCTTGAGCTCCACACTCAAAGAGCACATTATACTTATTTTAGCAGCACCCATTTTTTTAAAAAAAATAAGATTTATTTATGATTACTTTAGGTACATGTGCACCCTATGTGCCTGGTGCCCTCAGGGGTCACTCTTCTCCCTCTGCTTCCTGGCTGCAAATGCTATGTGACCAGCTGCCTCAAGCTCCTGCTACTGTAACTTCCCCAGCCTGACTGACTGTACCTTAGAACTGTGAACCAGGAAAACCCTCCCTTCCTTAAACAGCATTTGCCAGGGTATTTTGTTACAGCAGTCGAAAAATAACCAAGACAGAGCCTAAAAAACAAAAACTGATGGAAGGTGGATGCTACAACCTGTTGATCCCAGCTATTCTTGTGACCAACGTACTCCTACCCTGTCCCCTCCCCAAAAGTTGCAATTAGAAGTCAGCTATTACTGCATTTTCCTGGATGGGGCCTACTGTTGATAGGAGAACAACACATACTTCTCCCAACCTTAATTGAATATAGTTGGAACATATTAGTATCATGCAGGCAATCAACTATCCTGGGGATGTGTGACTAAACCAAGCACAGGCTCGCCCACAGAGAATGAGGTGAAGGAGGGTGTAATAGGTTTGCCTACACCTTTCTGATGAGGATCTGCCCTCTGCAAGTCCACTGCAGGTGCGTTTTCCAAGCCATCTCATGTTACTCTTCATATTTCAGGAGCCTGGGTGGTGACGATTTTCCCTGCCTCCCTCACGTGTGTCAGCTATCTCTTCCACATTTTGGCCTGTTACAGGTAAGAAAATTCAGCCAAAAGTATGCATGACATTCTTTACCCAGAATTTCTGACCAGTACCTGCATGGCTTAGTGTGGCACTAGGAAGTGACTACAAGGGCCAGGTATGGTCAAATGCACCTTGTGTTGGGAAGAATATAAGCTTAACAGGCTGGATATCTATAATGATCTACCATTAGAGTCCTCATCCCAACTTCACCCCAACCTTGGGAGCTGAATATTTTCCTCTCAGCATTTACAGTTGATGAAGCTGAGACCCAACAAGATTAAATGACATGCTCGAGCATTGAGCAGAGGGGCAAGTCCTCCTGATACCCAGAGACCTGCGTGTTTCTTGTGCATTCTCGTTGTTGGGTGTCAGATCTGTTCCACTGTCAAGGGCTGAGAACACCAGGCTCCCAGCAGGTACATTCAGCTCAAGGAATCATCAGAGTGGGGTCAAGAGGCCTGGGAGCATCTACCTCCCGAACAGCAATACAGGAGGAGGACGCATGCTCGTGCTTGCTCTCTGTGTCTCTCTGGGTGTCTCTCTCTTTCTCTGTCTCTGTATACTTCTTGTATACACTTCTCGATAGGCACTTCTTTCTTTAGATTAGGGAAATTTTCTTTCATTTTTTTTTTTTTGTTGAAAATATTCTCTGTGACTTTGGCATGGGTTTCTTCTTCCTCGGTTTTTATTATTTGTAGATTTGGTCTTTTCATAGTATCTCAGATTTCCTGGATGTTGTGTGCCTGGGAATTTTTAGATTTAACATTTTTCTTTGACCCAAGGTATCAATTTCTTCTATTTTGTCTTCAATGCCTGAGAGTCTCTCTTCCATCTCCTGTATTCTGCTGCAGAGGCTTGCCTCTGAGGTTCCTGTTTGAGTTCCTACATTTTTTATTTCCAGTTTTCTATCAGTTTGGGTTTTCTTTATTGATTCTGTTTTCACTTTCATGTCTTGTGTAGCATGAATCTTAAAAGGTCTTATTAATAAAATCAAACCTGAGGCCAAGTATTGGGGCGAACGCTGGAAGATCAGAGAGACAGAACAAGCCACAGCTAACCTCACCTGGCCAACTTCTCAGCTGGTCTTGTTTCCTCAGACTGGAAGCCTCTGTGTCCTCATATCCAAATGAATCTTAGCTGAACTGTGCTGCTAGAAGCCTGAAAGCTTAACCAGCCAAATGCTTCTAGTTTCTGGTCTCCACGCCTTATATACCTTTCTGTTTTTGCCATCACTCCCTGGGATTAAAGGCGTGAGTCACTATGCTTGGCTGTATCCTTGAACAGATGGATTTCTGCCTCTGGAGTGCTAGGATTAAAGGTGTGAGTGCCACCATTTTCTAGCCTTTGTATTTAGTGGCTGTTCTGTCTCTGACCCCAGATAAGTTTATTAGGGTGCACAATATTTTGGGGAACACAATACCACCACAGTCTTGAACAGTTTCTTTCATTGCATTCCACTGTTTGTTTGGGTTTTCATGAATTTCATTAATGGATTTATTCATATTCTCCTTAAAGTCCCTGATCATGTTTATAAAAGACATTTTGAAGTCCTTGTCTTGTGCTTCAACTATATTGGATTCTCAGGGCCTACTGTAGGAGGGCTGCTGGCTCTAGGGAGACACATTGTCCTGACTGTTATTTGTTGTTGGATTTTCTTTTACTCTTTTGGGGGGCCCGCCACCCAGCTACCAAATAAACCACACGTGGAGGCTTATTCTTACTTATAAATGCCTGGCCTTAGCTTGGCTTATTTCTTGCCAGCTTTTCTTAACTTTAAATTATCCCATCTATCTTTTGCCTTGGGGCTTTTATCTTTCTCTATTCTTGTACACCTTTTCTTTCCTTCTTACTCCGTTGCTGGCTGTGTAGCTGAGTGGCTGGCCCCTGGAGTCCTCCTCCTTCCTCTCTCATTCCTTGATCTTTCTTCTCCCAGATTCCTCCTTCTATTTCTTCTCTCTGCCTGCCAGCCCCGCCTATTCTTTCTCCTGCCTTGCTATTGACCATTCAGCTCTTTATTAGACCACCAGGTGTTTTAGACAGGTACAGTAACACAGCTTCACAGAGTTAAACAAATGTAACACACTTTAAAAATAATATTCCCCAACAGTTACTGGTTGTGTGTTTATGCTGGCATCCAGGCATCTGGGTTTGAGATGATGCTAATTCCGTGTTAATATCTGGTCTTGTTTTTGTTGGGTGGGTTTCCCTTCCTTGGTTTCTGCGTCCTCTCTGGATCTTAGGAGAGGGTGATGGCTGTGGGTTGCATGGTAGGGAGTGCTTCTGAGTCTCTTCCAGGTGTGACCACTAAGGGTTTCAAGTAGAAACTTGTTTCTGGGTATTGGGGCTGACATGAAGGAATGGGGATGGACAGAAGGGCAGAGGACTGACAGCGTCCACAGGAGGGAGGAAAGCTGGATCTGCCATGAGGCTGATTCCCTGGCTGGCATGGCAGTGGGTTTCCAGGGAGAGAGTGCCTCAGGTGCTCAGGTGGCTGAGACTAAGCGGTGGGCAAGGGCCGGAAGGCTGTGGGAGAGAATCTGCTCAGTTCCCTGGGAGTAGGGGTTGAGAGCTACGTTTTTTCCTGTCATTCTAAGAATTTCCAGTTCAATGATCATGAAAAGTAGAATCCAGCCTGGAAAAATACTGGAGATTGATTACAAAGTGAAAAAAAGGAAGGAAGGAAGGGAGGGAGGGAGGAAGGAAGGAAGGAAGGGAGGGAGGAAGGAAGGAAGGAAGGGAGGGAGGG
>CABHPR010156271.1:1734-21734 GCA_902168415.1 Peromyscus melanophrys
CACACACACACACACACACACACACACACACACACACACAGAGGAAATTAAATCTTAAAAAATAAAAGTGAGGACTTACCTTTTGGAGATACAAATTCAGATATTTACAGATGAAATGTCATGATGTCCTAGATTTGTACTGAGTGATATAGGAAGAAACGGAGTAGGTGAGGATCCAGATGAAACCAGATTCCATTGATAATTGTAGAATCTGGGTGATGGGCACATGAATATTTAAGATAACGTCTAACTTATCAACATATCCATGAGGGGCTGGATGCAGCTCTGTGGTAGAGCTTGTGGTTAGCAGGCATGAGGCCCCAGCTTCAATCCTCAACACAGAACAAACAGCTAGCCACAAAATTCAGAGCATGGAGGAGCTACCAGGACACTTAGGGAACTAATAGACCAGGGTTTCCAGACCATTTCCTGTGAACTCCAAGATCCCAGAGAGAGGCCTCCAGGAGTGATGCTGGAGGAGGGGAAGGCCTGTGAGGGTGAAATTCCTCCTCCTCTTCTTTTTTCTATGTAGCCCAGGCAGACTTCAAACCCACAATCATCCTGGCTCATCCCCCTGAGTGTCGGGACCAGAGGAAGGAGTCATCACCATGACTTTCAATCATTTTCCTCCCAAGACAGCGTTTTTCTCTGGCTGTCCTGGGACTCACTCTGTAGACCAGGCTGGCCAAACACAGAGATTCGCCTGGCTCTGCCTCTGGAGTGCTGGGATTAAAGACACACACCACCACCACTCGGCTATTTTTGGTATCTTTAACAAAACACTTATTTTATTATTTCATCTGTTTGCTTTTGAGACAGGGTCTCTTGTAGCCTAGCCTAGCCTTAAACTTGCAAAGTACCTGAGGATGTCCTTGAGCCCCTGCTCCTCCTGCTTTTCCATCCTAAGTGCTAGGATGACGGGATGACTGCCATGCCAGTCTATGTGGTGCTAGGGACTGGAGCCAGGGCTTCATGAATGGCAGACAAGCACTGGACCATGAGCTACATGATTGGCCTTTCTGACCCAGGGACTTCTATAGCCTGGGCTCTCTTGCACTTGGTAAATGGTCTAGACTGGCCTTGCACTCCTGCTTCTCTTACTTCTGCTTCCAGAGAGCTGGGATGACGTTCGTGCACCACTACACCAGGTGGAACTGGTTTTTAGACAGCGGCGTTACACAGATCTCACGCTGGGGAAGGGTTCTGCCTAGGGAGTGAACAGTTTCCCTGGACCAGATGTGTTGGAGGGCCCAGCTGGCTCAGCCAAGGCTCCCGCTCTTAGCCTCCTGCATGTAGTATAATGACATACTGTCTTCTTCAGGCATGGATGCTGCCCATGGTCCTTGCAAGACTAAGGACTTGGGGTCTAGTGGTCCAGTGGGGGCCTGGCTGGGCTGTGCCATCTCTGCTCCAAGTTGGCTGAGAACAGGCTGCTTCTCCCTCTGACCACCCATCGCTTGATTTCTAAAGCTAGGTCTGTGGCACTGAGCCAGCCTTGGCTTTTGCTGCCTGCCATGTGGCCAGGCCCCAGCAGCTTACCTGGACAGGGGCCAGTGTCTCCCAGATACACCTGAGCCAGCGAAGCACTGAATGAGCAGGGTCCAGCCAAAGGCCACACGGCAGCACATTCTGGGAAGGAAAGCCATGTATTTCCCCCTTCTGCCCGAGTCTCTCCTGCATGAGGGGCTAGCCTGGGGTTCTACCCCTATGTAGTCAGGGAAAGGTGGCGACGAGGGCTAGAGTCATTGGGTACCATCTGCAGGCTAAGTGCAGAGGGGAATTTGGAGTCACATGGTGGAGAAACATATCACATTGTAGTAGAGGTTCATGGCCAGAAATCTGGCTGGGTTAAGGCACAAAGGGAGAAGAGGCACCAATTGAGGGTAAAGAGGGACCAGTGGTCATGTGAACCTATTTGTTCCCCACCTCTACCCTCCCCCATCTGCACTGTTCCAGGACTGGAGGAAATAACTCACACCCATGGGCATGTTCCTCTTCCAAATTCACAACAGGTTTAGCCAACAGGAAACTCTGGCTGGAGGGAGGAGAGGCTGGGATTTATCCCACTAACTCTCTGGCTGTGGGCCAGCCATGGCTGATGATGGTTCCTTGTCTGAGGGTCCTTCCTGGTAGCTCTGAGTCCTCTAACTGGAGCCTAGACCCTCGAGTGTTCCCAAAACCATTGGCTTTTCCTGAACCCCGCTATTGGATGGAGTACCCTTCACGGCTCTGAGCCCAGACTGATCCCCTCCACAGCCACGGCTCACCAACCCATTCTTTCGTGTGTCAGTGCCCACCTTATGTAAGGGTTCTATCCCTGAACCTGCCTCTCACCCTGGCCCAACCGTGCTCTTGCTATTGGGAACGTCACATTTGTCTGTGGATCTGTGAAATGGTCATGGTGGCAAGAGGTGCCTTGACTGGCTTCTCTTGTCCCTCTTAGATTTGCATAGATCCGTGGCTCTAGTAAAAGACACAAGAGAGTGAGTCTCATCCCTCCTTACATTCTGCACAGCACCTAGCAGAGGCCCCTGTAGTGAGGATGGAAGGAAGGAGGGGCGGCTGGGTGGGTGGATGATAAATCTCCCTGCAGGGACAGAGGCAATTCATTCCATGCCTCTGAGATGACAGAAATACCCCCTGGGAACTTGCCACCGCCTCTGCCCACTTTCTGGCTAATCCAGCATGCTCTCATTTGTAACTTGGTCTCCTGGGCAGACTATTCTCTCTGGAATGAGCCATGACAGTCACACTTTAAAGAATAGCAAAGATCACTGACCACAGTTGCCCTGGGGTGGCTGTCAGCTTTGAGGTTTGGGAAAACCAAAGTATTTATAGATTCCTGTTTGTTCTCATTTCAACCGGGAGTTACTTTTATGATACGTAAGATCTGGGATATGGGTTGTAGGTCAGTAGTAGCACACTAACCTAACATGTGTGAGACCCTGAGTTCAAAGCCCAGGACCCAGGGGGAAAATGTCTACTGGGTGTGGTAGTCTGTGCCTGTCAGTGCAGCACTTGGGAGGCAAGAAAGAAAAACAAGGGAGCAGAATGTAAGAACCAGAGGATGGGGGATGCTGTGGAATGTGGTCTTCTGGCCGTGACAGGGATGTTTCATTCCATAGCTGCACATGATTGACCCAATCAGCATTACAGCAGGGATTACATGCCAGCTGAGGAGCCACTGGCAGTTAATGGCTGCTGGAATAGTGGGATAGAGATAGAGATAGATAGATAGAGATAGATAGAGATAGAGATAGAGATAGATAGATAGGTAGATAGAGATAGAGATAGATATAGATAGATAGAGATGATAGATAGATAGATAGAGATAGATAAATAGAGATAGATAGATAGATAGATAGATAGATAGATAGATAGATAGATAGTTTTCTTCAGTAGTGTAGCCATTGATAAGTTCCCTTGTGTTCCAGGAAGTAACTCCTCACCCATTAATCTCACTGGGGAAAAAGAAGACAGGGAGTAGGAGGGAGATTCATTGGGAAGAAAGGGGAGTCCAGAGGGTGTGGGAGGGGGAATAGACAGGGTGATGGGTGTGCATGTAAATATTATCAAATGTGTGATATGAATGAATGAAATTGTCACAAAGGATAAATAAAAAGTATTTAAAATAAAGATAGAAAAAGATGGGTGGGTTTTTAGGGGGTAGCTGGGGGCTGGGGCAAAGTGAGGAGCTGGGGGCTGGGGCAAGAGTACAGAGCAGGAGACTAATTAGCTAGTCTTTTATTATCTTTGGGATTTTGTAACAAGTTTCATAGTCATTTTTTAAAGTACACATTTAAGAACTCATACATGGCCAGGCATGGTGGTACATGCTTCCCGGCATTTGGGAAGCAGAGGCGTGGATCACTGTGAATTTGAGGCCAGCTGGGTGTACATAGTGAGTTCCAGGGCAACTAGAGCCTCATAGTGAGACCCTGTCTCAAAAAAATAATTAGAAAGAAAGAAAGAAAGAAAGAAAGAAAGAAAGAAAGAAAGAAAGAAAGAAAGAAAGAAAGAAAGGGAAGGAAGGAAGGAAGAAAGAAAGAAAGAAAAAAGAAAGAAAGAACTTAATCATGTGTGTGTGCAGATCTGTGACACACACACACACATTCTTTTTTTCTGAGCTAAGGACTGAACCCAGGGCCTTACGCTTACTAGGCAAGTGCTCTGCCTCTGAGTTAAATCCCCAACCCCATAACAACTCACTTTTCTTCCTGATGATTCCAGACAAGAAGCTATATGTACAGATCCTCACCAGCTTTGTGACTCTGTAGCCACCAAATAGTGAACCCTACCTACACTGATTTCTGGATGTCCTGCTTCTCCAGGTGGGCTGAGAAAAGAAAGTGACGTACAGAAAATGGAAGTTAGGTAGACACTGTCTGATTGGTGACAGCTGGCTTCTTGTGAATGGCTGAGAGTAGGCCACCTGTTACGGAACGGGCTACAATCTGCACATATGTGCAGAGAAACCTGTAAGCCCAACTTGAGGATGTGGAGGCAGCTGTAGTGTGAACTTTATGTTACTCGTTAAACCACTTATTAAACACAGTTCTGCTGTGGGCTAAGTAACGGCATTAACCTTATAATCCCAATGAGGAAATGTGCTTACAAGAAAAGTTTTGCCCATTTCTTTTTAGAAGGGAGGGTGTGGCGCTGAGACTCACAATGGGTTTCTGTTTCAGAAGCAGGCTGAGGGCAGAGCTTAGTTTAGCCGAATATACTTCCATTTCAGAAAAGCAAATTGGCATGTTGATATAGGACTCAGTCTCTGGAAGGTTTGTTTACTGTGAGTCAGATTCCTATTGGAGATAGATGAAACAGCTTCATCATCAACATCAACGCCACAGAGGCTGAGGCTGAGATCTGGGGCTGAGGAAAAGTCCGTCAAGCCACACAGGAGGTTTTCCCTAGTACCGCTTGTACATTTAGCCCCCAACTTCATCACTGGAAAAATCCCCCGTAAGCCTCACATCCGCTGCCCAATAGGCCCAAGCCTGCTGGGGACTTCTTCGTACTCAAACCCCCCAGTCCCAAGCGGGCACTCCCTGGGACACTCTAAACTCTATTGCTGTCTCACAGCTGCCTTCCAGCGGTTCTTCCTCAGTGGAACTCAATAATCCATCCAACAAGTGCCCAGTGACGGAGACCCCCCAAACAGTGGGGGCTTCCTCCCAGAGGCTGGATGAGGCACAAACCACATCCAAACTCCTCTTTTCACAGAGAGATCCTTTATTAAGCAGGGAAGAAAAGTTAGAGTGGGTGCTTTCTGACTCAGGCAGAAAACAGCTGCCAATGACCTTGCAGGTGTCGTTCTTGAGAGGAGGAAAAGGGGAGGTCTGTGTTCATATGGGCTAGGGTGTGGTGGTAAAGGAGATGGGGGACAGGGGGAAGGGGAAGGGGGCAAGGGAAAGGAGGCAGGGTATTTGTCCCAGAGGGACAAAGGACTGCCTCTGGGTAGAGGGAGGACAGATGTGGCCCATAAGCAAATGGCAGTTTATAAAGGTGAAGGGGGAAACCCCATGTTAGGATGAGGTGCTTAATTTTAATTGGGCATGTTAATTAGGTCAGCCAAAGGGGGCTTCTGATTGCTGGACCTTGGTAGTTGTTGGCCTCAGGAGGAAGAAGTAGCCAGATAAGAGAATAGACCTTGATGGCTAGCTTCAGGAATGTAATCTAACTGTTTTTAGCAAGGCAGAGGAAATGGGGGAGAAGGGCAAGGCCTGCCAGAGTTCACGCTCACCACGCTCACCACGCTCACCAGAATCCCTTTACTCCAAATCTGTGGGACAAACTCCAAGTCTTCCCAGCCTAGGTCGGGGAGCAGTTCCCCAGCTCATCAGAGAATGTGCTTTTACTGTTTCTCTGTTAGCTGGTCCCATCCATTGCCTAGTCATTCCTGTGGGTGACTGAGTCCCTGGTCCCCAGCTGTGTAAGATACCTGGGCCTTGGTGGATGGAGGGGTCGGTGGGTGTCCCAGGATGGCACTGAAGCTCATCTCAGGTTATATGCAACAGCACAGCACCTCACGACTCCTGGCCTCTCTCAAAGAGGGACAGCAGCTTCTCTGGTCCCCAGGAGCTGGCTCAGATATTCCGTGATCACTGGAGGCTGGATCCCTGACATCTCTGGTCACCATGCTGCCACCTCTGCAGCATCCCCAGTTCTCCTCCTGGTGACCTGTGGCTCATTTCTAACCACTTTCCTCTTCAGTGAGGCCCCATGGTGAAGTTCAGATTCCTAAGCCAGGAAAAGCCTAGTCCCACTCCAGAGCTGAAGGCCATGTCTCCAGCCTCAGGGGCTGACGTAAAACCCTCATTGGCTCCCAAAGCATGTCATCACTGCTCAGTCAGTTGGGATGGGCGCCAACTATTGGCAAGGCCTGGGCAGGGAGGGGACAGCCTTGCCATAGTAGAGGGAGACAGAGTCAGGCTGGCCTTGAACTTGCAGTATAACCGAGGATGGCCTTGAACTCCTGATCCTTCTGCTTGGATTAGAGACAGGCATCACTACATGGAGCTTGTACAGTGTGGAGAAGAAAACCTAGGATGCTAGTAGGCAAATATCCTACAAAGTGAGTCAGACCCCCAGTCTGGAATTTCTCTCTTTTTCACTTTAAAAATTATATGCATTTATTTATTTGTTTGTTTGCTTGTTCGTTTGTTCATTCGTTCATTCATTCATTCATTCATTCATTCATTCATTCATTTATTTATTTAGTGTGTGTGTGTGTGTGTGTGTGTGTGTGTGTGTGTGTGTGTGATTGCACTCGTGTCCCAGCACTACTGTGGAAGTTAGAGGTTAGAGGACCACTTGCAAAGTTCATTCTCTTCTTCAACCACCTGGCTTTCTGGGATTGAGCTCGGCAGGCTTGGCAGCAAGCATCTTTACTTGATGAGTCATCTTCTGGGACCCCCAGCCTGGGGTTTCTGGATCTCTGCCGAAGGGGAGGGAGCTGGCGCCTGGCTGGACCTCTGTAGGCCAGGCTCCACTTCTCACCAGGTTTGGGTGCTCTTTGTCACCCAGGCGTGGAACCATGTCGGTGCTTTCCACGTGGCTGTTTGCAACCCATCATCAGATAGATAAACAACAGAGGGGGTCAGAACCAGTATTCAGAGACAGCCAGAAGCCTGCACACCAGAGCTTTACACAGTGTGGATGACTGTCGTCCAACCTGTTTCCAGGAGGGGTTTCTTGCACATGTGTGTGCAAGTGTGTTTGCATGCATGACTGTGTCAAATGCATGTGTCTGCTCATACATCGCATGAATATGTCTCTGTGTGTACACTGGCTCACCATACACAGCAGGCTCCTTACTGAATCACAGACAGAATATTTGAGGGAAATATTGGTTATAGATAATCTCTGAGGCTCTTATTAATAAGCGTTTTGTTTGTTTGAAGCAGGGTCTCACTCTATAGCCCTGGGTGGCCCAGAACTCATTCTGTAGCCTTGAAACTCGGCTGGCCTTGAAATCAGGATAGATTCTCCTGCCTCAGACTGCTGAGTTATAGGATTATGGGCATTAGCTGTTGTGCCTGGCTTCCTGGGGCTCTTCTGGCTCTAACACTAAAAGGTTCCACAGGACTCTAGAAAAAGGACCCAGAGGGACCGACTCTGCTGAGCGATGAGATGGGGGTGGTGACATTTACCTGTGAAGATGAGTGTGGTTTCCTCCAGCAGAGAGCTGTGGTGAGAGTCAGAGGGGAGACAGGAAACAGGGTTTCAGATGGGGTCACACGGTGAGCACAGGCCCAGGGGCGGACATTTTTGCTTCGTGTGGGGAGCCATGATAGTGGTGACTGGAACAGGCTCAGGATACAAAGGTGAGCTGGGAGGGGTACTGGAGCCGGCTCAGGATACAAAGGTGAGCTGGGAGGGGTGACTGGAGCCGGCTCAGTGGGTAAGAGTACCTGTTGAGTAACCGTGAGGATCTGAGTCTGGATCCCAGCACCTGTGACAACGAAACCGAAAACTGGGTGTGGCCATAAA
This sequence comes from Peromyscus melanophrys, assembly GCA_902168415.1. NCBI lineage: Eukaryota > Metazoa > Chordata > Mammalia > Rodentia > Cricetidae > Peromyscus > Peromyscus melanophrys. Next base: position 9,730 of record CABHPR010156271.1, read on the forward strand.
CATCTTTAACCCCTGTGCTGTAGTGGACAGAGACAGGAGGATGTCTGGGGCTTACTGGCCACCAGTGCAGCTCCAGGTTCATGGAAGACCCTGTCCCAAAGGAAGAAGGCAGGGAATGATGGAGAAGGACACCTGACACTCTCCTCTGGTGTCCACTTGCGCATAGGCATATGTACCTGCCCACACAGACATATTCACATTCACACACACACATAGACACACATACACACACATAGACACACACACATACACAGGCATGTATGACACACACACACACATACACACAGGCACATATGCCTGCCATGCACACATAGACACACATATAGACACACACATAGACACACACACATACACAGGCATGTATAACACACACACACATGCACAGGCATATATGACACACACGCATACACACAGGCATTATGACACACACACAGCACATATGTCACACTCAGACATACACACACACACACACACACACACACACACACACACACAAAAGAAAAGAAAGGCTGGCTGAGGGCACAGTTCACAGGGGCCCTTGGCCTCCACTTCAGAGATTTCCCCAGGGGTCGTGGGAACTCAGGAAGACTTTAAATGTCCAACAGCCATAGGAGGGATCCAGGATCTATGGTCCTCCTGCTTCCAGAAAATGTTTTTCAGGCTTGCTTGAACAGAGATGAGGCTGACTGATAAAACTTGCAAATGGCCGGGCGGTGGTGGCGCACACCTTTAATCCCAGCACTTGGGAGGCAGAGGCAGGCGGATCTCTGTGAGTTCGAGGCCAGCCTGGTCTACAAAGCGAGTTCCAGGAAAGGCGCAAAGCTACACAGAGAAACCCTGTCTCGAAAAACCAAACCAAAACAAAAACAAACAAAAAACAAAAACAAAAAAAAACCTTGCAAATGACCTGTTTTATAAGGTGATGTGGTATGGCTTGTGGCTCTGAGGCAGAGAGGGAAGGATTTGGACACTTGTAGAGTAGGGAGGGCTTCCAAGGCAACATTCAAGTGGCGATCTGTCAAGGAAAGATTAGCACATGAGGTCTGTGCACATCTACATGGGCTTTGTGAGGACACTGGGACAGAACACAGGCCATGACTGGCGTCCCAATAGCTGGGAATTCAAGCCCCAAACAGACCACTCTCTCCTTTTTTCCTCCCCAAAAGAACTGGCCCAAGTGACACAGTGGGTCTTGGAGGAGGTGGCCGCTTGCAATAGAGCCACTGAGCTTAAAATAAGTCACACCCATTCCTCCCTTGATGCTCTGATCCCAGGGTGGATGCAGGAAAGCCTGGACCCTTGGTCATTGCTGCACGCCCCGCCCCCCTGCACCCACTGCCAGAGATCACAGACCCGGGAGGGAGAGGTGACGTCAGGGGGCAACTATTTTCAGTTCCTGAGCATTAAGCTAGTCCGCCGCTGTGTTTCAGAGAACTGAGCGACAGGCACGTTGGATCTAATTGCGGAGTCCTTGTAAAATGCAGCTTGTCAACCCAGCCCGCCCCGGGCGCAGTCTCCTGTCAGAGGAATCTGAGTTGTTTCCGCTCTCTTGGGCTTCTCCAGTGCAGAGGAAGGGAGTGGGGGTGTGGCCAAGCTGGAGCCTAGAACCCTGGACAGCTCCCAGCAGACCTTGCACCAGGAGCTTCTTGGAAGAAGGGTGGTGACTGGACTCGGGGCACTGCGGGAGGAGCATGGGTTGCCAGACACTACCTTGACCTCCTTTGGGCCAACAGCCCTGGAAAACACTCCTTCAGGGTCTGTGTTGACAGCTGGTCCTCCAGCTCTTGGATGAGAGCTTAGGAGGCTGTGGCTTGGGGGTTTTCAGCCAGACAGAAGAGCGTGGCGGGGGGGGGGGGTGGTGGTGGTGGTGGTGGTGGTGGTGGTGTTGGAGTGTGGTGGTGGTGTCTGATCTCAGCAGTGCTTATTCTACCCAAAGAGAAGGTGGGCCCAACACAGTATGGCACCCTGCGGTCTCACGCTACACTCTGGGGGCGGGACTTCTGACCTCATTGCATGGATGGAGAAACTCATGCTCAGGTGAAAACCCAGGCTGTGGGAAGGGCAGAGCTTAAATCAAATGACCGTGTCTAACTCCAGAGCGCTGCCCACCACTGAGGCTAAGATCTCAGGGGCTGAGGAAAAGGCTCCTCTCCACCTCCCTCTGTGCCTGAAATTCAGGGACATAAAGACCTCCAGACAATCAGGCATTGGAAAAACGTGCCAGGGACTGTGTCAGGGCCCTGTAGTGGAGAAACAGAGTGTAGGCCAGGTGTGGCCCAGCACCTATGAATCCTACTCCTAAGAAAGTAGAAGTAGGAAGCTCAGGAGTTCAAGGTCATCCTAGGCTACACGAGGAATTTAAGGTCAGCCTGGCTACCCTGTGGAGAGAGAGAGAGCACACGACACCCACTGTAGTAGTTTCATTGTTAACTGGACACAAACCAGAGACACTTGAGAGGAGGGGACTTCAACTGAGGCCTTCGTCAGATTGGACCTTGAGCATGTCTATGGAGCACTTTCTGTCTTTCTTAAAAAAAGATTCATCTTATTTTATGTTTATGCGAGAGTGCCTGCATATTATGTATGAGGACCGCATGTGGGCACCTGGTGCCTGCAAGGCCAGAAGAAAAGGTTAGACCCCCTGGAACTGCAGTTACAGATGATTGTGAGCTGCCACATGCATGTTGGGAACCAAACCCAGGTCCTCTGCAAGAGCAGCATATGATCGAAACACCGAACCATTTCTCCAGCCTGGGGCGGAGGGGCATTTTCTTGATTGGTAGTTGATGTAGGAAGGTCCAGTCTGCTGTGGGCAGTGCTATTCCTGGGCATGTGGATTTGAACTGTATAAGAAAGGTAGCTGGGGTGGTTTGAAAGGAATTGGCCCCCAATGGGAGTGGCACTATTAGGAGGTGTGGCCTTGTTGGAGTAGGTATGATCTTGTTGGAGTGTGTCACTGTGGGGGCGGGCTTTGAGGTTTCATATATGCTCAAGCCACACCCAGTGAGACAGTTCACTTCCTGTTGCCTGCTGGTCAAAATGTAAGAACCTTCAGCTCCTTCTCCAGCACCATGTCTGCCTGCATGCTGCCTTGCTTCCTGCTGTGACAATAATGGACTAAATCTCTGAAATGTAAGCGAGCCACCCAATTAAATGTTTTCCTTTGTAAGAGTTGCTGTGGTCATGGTGTCTCTTCACAGCAATAGAAACCCTAAGACAGAAGTTGGTACCAGAAGTGGGGTATTACTTTGATAGGCCTGACCATGCTTTTCTTTGAAGGACTATGGACCTTGGGGCTGTGGATTAGAAAAGCAGTTGAAGGCTTTAAGTGCTGCTTAATGGGCCATCCTAGTAGGAACATGGAAGACAGTGGTGCTGAGGGTGATTTGAACTGTGGGGGCCTGGCTCAAGAGGTTTCAGAGAAGAATGTTAGTACGCGGCCTAGAGACCGATCTTGTGATGTTTTGGCAAAGAATGTGGCCGTCTTTTGCCCCTGTCCGAAGAGTCTACCTGAGGTTAAAGTGAAGAGTTTTGGATGAATTCCGTTGGCAGAGGAAATCTCAAAACAGCCTAGTGTAGACTCTGTTGTGTGGTTATTAGTGGTAACTCTAATGAAGATTTATAATGGAAAGGAGCAAGCTGAGCAGGGTAAATTACAAAATGTAAAATTTGAGAAGAGGAGCACCAGGAAGTGGAATAGAGCTAAATTCTGTGTCCAAGGAGAGAAACAGATGAAGAAATGGAAGAAAGGAAGTGGTGACTTCAGGGCAAGATCCCACCCAGAGAAGTTTCCAACTTGTGAAAAAGAATTAAAGAAAATCTTAGAGCCGGGTGTAGTGGTGTTATGCCCAGATTGTGGGGACCCCCAAAAGACCACTTTGGAGACTAAATCCCGTATGTAAAAGCAAAGAGCCTTTATTTTCAAGTTTGGAGCTTGGACTTTCTGTCCAACACAGTGGAGAGCAGAGAGCCCTGAGCCCAGGCAGGGTGGGCTTTTTGTTTTTGTTTTTGTTTTTTTAATCATAGCAGGGGTTGGGGTGAGGGGATTTCCAGGGTTCAGGACCCTGATTCGATGACATTTGTCTAGGGGTATAGGTAATATTTGGAATGTCAAGTATTTCCCCTTAGATGCAGGCCCTCCCTGGGTGGGGTCAGCTCATGGCTTTTTCTGGATCTGAGTGTTACCTGCCAGTAAGCCTGTTACAGAAGCTGTGTCTGGGCCTCTAAGTCTGTCATGGCAGTTGTGTGGTCAAGCTGTTTTGGCCCCACCCCCCCACAGTGGTATACACCTTTAATCCTAGCACTCTAGAGGCAGAGGCTTGCAGATCTCTGAGTTTGAGGCCAGCCTGGTCTACAGAGCGAGCTCCAGTACAGTCAAACTTAAGTAGTGAGGGTAGCTATCAAAAAACGGAAAGCTGGTGAAGATGTAATTGAAAGATCTCTGAGTTCAAGCTCAGCCTGGTCTACAGATCCAGTTTCAGGACAGTCGTGCTTAAGGCAGTGAAGAAAACCATCAAAAACATTAAGTTGGTGAAGATGTAATTGAACGAGGGGACCATGTTCCAGTCCCAGGAAGCAGCAGAACTTGGCAGCTTTGGCCACGTGGTTCTGAAGTTAAGGACAGAAGAAAGGGGCTATGGAATTTACCTCCATGACTGTGGAAAGTCATTGAGGCCAGGCATGTGTCAGGGGTGTTTCTGAATGGAGGCCTAGTAGAGAGGCCATTGTGTGAAGCTGTGAAGGTGAAGCCTGGATTGCCTTGGAGACCCCAAAATGTTGGGATACCAGAGCCATGGAATACCTGCTAAGGAGAGCTGCTAACAGGGAGTGGAACCAGCCCAAGAGAAAGAAGTGTGCTGCAGTCAACAAAGCTGAAAGGAATTGGAGATCTGAGGAACACTTTAACATCAGACATGAGATGCAGAGTTTGGAGTTTGCCCAGCTGGTTTTTGGTCTTGTTTTGGCCCATTTCCTCACTATGCTCCCTTTCCTACATTTTGGAATGGTAATGTGTATCCTGTGCCATTATATGTTGGAAATATGTGATTTGCTTTTTGCTTTTGATTTTATAAAAGATTACAGTTAAGAGATTGCCTGAATCTCAGAAGAGACCTTGAACTTTATACTTTTAAATAAGTTTGAGACTGTTATAGACTATGGGGACTTTTGAAGTTGGACTGAATGCATTTTTGCATTGTGATATGGCTACAAGCCTTTGGAAGCCAAGGAGTGGAATGTGGTGGTTTGAAAGAAAATGGCCTCCAAAGGGTGTGGCATTATTAGGAAGTGTCATCTTGTTGGAGGGAGTATATCACTGTGGAGGTGGGCTTTGAGGTCTTATATGCTCAAGCCATGCCTAGTGAGACAGACCACTTCCTGTTGCCTGCTGGTTAAGATATAAGGACCCTCAGCTCCTTCTCCAGCATCTTGTCTGCCTGCATGCTGCCTTACTTCCTGCTGTGACGATAATGGCCGAAACCTCTGAAATGTAAGTGAGCCACCCCAGATAAATGTTTTCCTTTATAAGAGTTGCCGTGGCCATGGTGTCTCTTCACAGCAATAGAAACCCTAAGACAGTAGCTGAATAAACCAGGAGAGCAAGCAGGTAAACAATGTTCCTCCATGGTTTCTGCTTCAAGCTCCAGCCTTGAGCTCCTGTCTTGACTTCCCTTGACGGTAGCCTGTAAGCTGAAACAAACCCTTTCTTCTCAAGCTTCTTTTGGTCACAGCCACAGAAAGACTGGGATACCCACCCATAGACCATCACGTGGAGAGGTCACTTGGCTATTTCGTGTGGCCTCCATCATCTAGTCCTTGCCAAAGACTGCACCTGGCACTCCATGCAGCAGAGTGAAGGGTCTGAGCCCTGCTGGGTCTGGGGGCATTTCTTGGGTACAGGATGTGAACAGGTATGGGGTACACTTCAGGGTGCCTGGCCAGCCTGAACCAGGCCACTGTTCTTATTTAGAAACCTGTGTGCTGATTTGAACATGCTTGTGGGAATGCAAAATGAGAAGTATAGTTACTTGTACTGCCCACCAGACTGGCTTTCCAGAGACAAACACAACATGGATTGACTATCCTGCAGACCCCAGGCACATAGATGGCTACTCTGTGTTGTTCTTCTTTCCTTGTGCATATTTTATGATGGACATGACAATCTGCACCCCACTTAAATGGCAAAGGTGCCCAGGAGAAATTCTGACACCCACTCCTGTCCCTGTTCCCAGCAGTGGATTGTTTTCTCCAGCAGTTGCTCAGCCAGGGATCCTTAGTGCATTCCTGGAGTCTGCGAACACCTGCAACGCCGCATCTCACGTAGCCCAGGCTGTCCTTGAACTTGCTATTATAACTTAGATGGATCTTGGACTCCTGATCCTGCCACCGAGTTGGCATCAATCACTGTTGCTTAAAAGCAGAGTTGCAGTGAGCAAGCTTGTTCACCGAACGTTGGATGCCTGAATGAATACGGGATAAATTCCTGGAGCAAAACTGCTGGTCTGAAGCCACGGCCATGCAGAATGTTAGTGCTTGGTGCCAGATCTCCCTCCAGGTGGACCAGGCCAGTTTGCAATCGTAGGCAGGTTTCTCCAGCACTCTCTGAGGAAAGAGTCAATGGTAGATAGTTTATTGGGGGGAAAATGTTCCCACATGTCCTGTGGAGGGTAGGGGAGTGGAAGGAGACCCAAGCCAGTTACCCTGTGGGTGACTACAGCTTAATCCTCTAGGAAGGATTAAGTGCAGGGCTAAGTACTGGGCTAAGAGCTGAACCAAGGGCAGGGCTCCTCTCCAGAAGTTAGGGGTGCCTACTGCCCACAGCTAGTTATTCTTATCTTCCTTCCTGGACCCCAGCTCATGAACCCAAATAGCAGCCTACTACCCACTCAGACTGACATGACTCTTGCAGGATCCCTTCTAGATTTTTACCCTGAGGAAGATACAGAGACATGTCTGAGGAATGAGAGCCCATGCTCTCTCAGGGTACCACCCTTGTGCCCACTGCACCCTCCAGATAGCAGTGCTAAATGTGCCATCTCCCAGTGGTTTGTGGGGGCCATTGTAAGTTTCTTCCAAATGTCTAATGAGCACACAGGGATCCTACTTTTCCTCCTGTACCCATGGCTTCTCTCTCTCCCTCCCTCATTTCTCTCTTAATTTGCCTACTTCTCTGGTCCATACCTCCCAGCATGCTCAGCAGCGCAGAGTTTCAGCCCTACTTTCAGAAGCAGACTCCATTCATGCAGACTCAGTGTCACACTGGATCTTGCAAGCATCCAAGATGGGTGGGCTGTTCTACTAGAGGATTGGAGGGAAGGGTCAGCAAGAAGGTGGACACAAGGAGTCCAGCACTTTTGAGCCCTCTCTCTGCTGAGCGTGGCTGAGGCTGTGACCTACACTGGATAGTTTCATTGGCTATAACTACAAAGAAAGTGGTCTTTTTAAAAAAGAGATTTATTTATTTTATGTGTATAAATGTTTTGTCTGCGTGTGTGTGTGTGTGTGTGTGTGTGTGTGTGTGTGTGTGTGTGTGTATTACATGCCCAGTCAGAAGTATTGGCTCCCCTGAAGCTGGAGTTACAAATGGTTGTGGGCTGTAGTTGGAAGTTTTCCTGTGTCCCACTTGGTCCTGCAGCCACTCAGACTTAAGTAAGCACACAGAGGCTTATATTACTTATAAACTGTATGGGCTAATGGCTCAGACTTCTCACTAGCTAGTTCCTATAACTTAACCCATTTCTATCAGTCTATAAGTTGCCATATGGCCATGGCTTACAGTACTTTCACATCTTGCTTCTCCTGGCGGTGGCTGGCATCTCTTCTCTGCCTCTCCTTTCTTCTTCCTGTCTATCTGCTTGAATTTCCTGCCTGCCTCTAAGCTGCCATGCCATAGGCCAATACAGCTTTATTTATCAACCAATCAGAGCAACACATATTCATAGCATACAGAAAGACATCCCACAGCAACGGGCCATTATGTGGGTGCAGGGAACTGAACTTAGGTCCTTTGCAAGAACAACCAGTGCTCTTAACCTACTGAATCAGTCTCTCTAGCCCCAAGAAAGTGTTTGTATCAGCAATAGTTTTACTCATGAGAAACCCCAGGCTCAGAGAAGTCACCTGAGGTCCAAGGACACACAGCAGCAAGTAGAGACCAGAGACTGGGAATCCTAAAATGCCTCTTAGCGGTTTGGCATTGGAGGAATGACAGGAAGTGAAAGAGACAAGAATGTCTTGGGAGGTGTTCTGCTGGGCAGGGGGTGGGAGTGGGGGGGGAGTGGGGGAGTGCAGGGGTGGGCAGGCTACTGAGAAAAGAGAAAAGCTGTTGGCCAGCCTGGCGGCGGGGGTGTACACCTTTAATTCCAGCACTCAGGAGGCAGAAGCAGGTGGATCTCTGAGTTCAAGGCCAGACTGATCTACAGAGCAAGTTCCAGGGCAGCCAGGGCTAGACAGAGAAACTCTGTCTCCGGGGGAAAAAAAAAAAAGGCTGTTGTCCAGAAGAGCGTGTGGGCTGGCTTCCCAGAAGGGGCATGTGGAAGATTCCACCCAGAGAAAGGTTCATGGCTGAGGCATTGGGAAGCTGGAAGCCCCTTGCAAAGGCCTTGAGGCTTCTCCAGTTGATCTGCCTGAGGCTCTGCCATGGGTATTGATTTTCTTTTAATACTAGAGTTTTGAAAAAGAAAAATGAGAAGCTTTTCTGGCAGACAGAACTTGGCAGACAACTGCTTGGTTTGGGGACACAGTGTTTTAGAGAAGGGAGTTCAGGAGGGAGCTATGAGTGGTTGGGTGAGAGAGATCTAAGGGTGAGAAGGGTCAAGAAGGGTCCCCCAAACTCCAGTCCTGCCCTGTCCTTCTCACCCACAGCCTACCTGGGGTCCTATACTTCATGGCCTTGTGAACCTCCATTCTGCTGGCTCCAGGGGACCTTGGGGTAGCACCCCCCGGCTGATGTTGGAGCTGTCCCCAAGCTCCCTGGAATCCATGTGACCTGAAAGACTCTTGAAGACCCCTCCTCTGTAAAACAAGATCTTGCTGTTTTGTGGGTGTTCTGCTTCCTTCGCAGGAGTGGAATGACATCAGCAAACAAAAGCACTTACAGGGACTTTGGCGAAATGGTTTAGTCAGTAAAGTGATTGCCTTGCAAGCTCAGGGACCCAGGTTCAATCCCTAGATTCCACATTAAAAAAAAAAGTGGCACACTCTCATAATCCCAGTGCTGGGAAGGCAGAGCAGATGGATTTCCTAGGACTTGCCAGCCAGCCAGCCTGCTTGTTGAGCTCCAGGTCAGTGAGAGATCCATCTCAAAAGAGAAAGAAAAATAAAATGGATAACACATGTGAAATGACACCTGAGATTGTCTTCTGGCCTTCATGCACATGCTCACACATTCACACATATGCATGTGTAACACACACACACACACACACACACACACACACACACACACACCCCTCTGTAGAGTCTGAGGCAAGACAGGAAGGGAGGGTATGTGGGACACTGTCTTCTGTAGGGCAGGCCTCCAGCAGCACTCTCTCCCTCTCCTTCACACTGTCTACATCTGACCCTAGGGGTGGAACTATCCAGGCAGGACAGAACCCTAGAGGGCTTACTTCCCTCTGGTCACTGGGAATCACCAGCTGTCACCACAGAGGACACCCCACAGGAACCATTCAATTTTCAGCAACAAGTCATGAAATGGTGACAACATATGCAATCCTCTTCACCAATAGGCTTGGTTTTCATAAAGCAGAAACCTGTCAAAATAACAGCAGGGCATGGCAGCGCTGGATGGATCCCAGCAGGAGGGAAGCTTGGCAGGCAGACGGTGAGTTTGAAGCTAGGCTGGACCACACAGTAAGACTCTGCCTTATCAATGACGGGGCTGGAGAGATGGATCCGCAGTTAGGTACACTTGTTGCTGTTGCTCAGTTCCCAGAACCTACACGGTCGCTGACAGCCATTCATAACTCCATTTGCAAGGATCTGATGGCCTCTTCTGGCCTCCCTGGGCACCAGGCATGTGTGTGATGCACATGTATACATGCAGGAAGAACTCTCACACATGCAAAATAAATCTTTAAACATTTTTTTTTTAAAGCAATGACAGCAACAATAATACTAAAACCACTTGCCTTACCCTCTCTGCCTGTCAGCTTAGGATTGGTAGAGCCCTTGCCTGGCTTGTGTGACGCCTTTCGTTCACAAAAACAACAAGGTAAAGATAAAATCTGATTTGGGGTGAACTTTAGAAAGGGGGTGCCCACCTTTTCAGCTTTGCTGGGCCACATTGAACAAAATTATTTGGGGCCACACAGGGAGGACCAACCCATGGTCCTCAGGTTGCCAAAGCACACATAGGTTCATTTTGTGTGCCACTGCTACACGATGTTGTCTACGAGGTGAAGGTAACTTTACCAGCTGAGCCATCTCAGGGGCTTCCATGTTGTTGGTTTTCTTTGTTTTGAGAAAGGGGCGCTTACGACCCTGGAGCTCACCGATGGGCTAGACTGGCTATCAATCTTATGAACCTGGAGCTCACCGATTGGCTAGACTGGCTATCAATTTTATGAACCTGGAGCTCACCGATTGGCTAGACTGGCCATCACGTTCCAGGCCCCTGCCTTTGTGTTCCCTCGTAAGTAGGGTTATAGGCATGTGTCACCATGCCTGACTTCTGCTTGGGTGCTGTGGATCTGAACTCAGTTCCTCATACTTGCGTGTCAACACTTCACTGACTCGGTTATCACCCCAGGCGCCACCCCACTACATTTTTGTTTTACATGAGTTTATGATTTTTTTTGTATTGGGCCACATTCACAAATAGCTATGATGGATCATGGGTAAATACCGTGACTTGAAACCTCTGATCCCTAAGTAGAAACGGAGGTTGCTATGGTTTGAATATTGTCAAATGTTTCTCCAAAGGTTCTTGTGTCAGGACCTTGTTCCTTTATGTAGAGATGGGAGCTGAAGGCATCTCTGAGGTAAGGCCTAGTGGAGGTTCTCAGGCCAGGTTCTTAGGGCGGGGGACTACTCTAGAAGGGGACACTGGCATCTGGGAGTGACTCTCCTCACAGTCGTTCTGACTGGCTTCCTGCTTGGCAATGCAGTCACTGGTGCCTACCAATGCCACTGCTGTTGCCATCGGCTGTGATGAGTCCTTGCTGGAAACAAGGTACACGTGGGCACCTCACCCCTGCACCGTGAGCTCACCCAGAACTGTGAGCTCAGTAAACTCCTTCCTAAGCAGCTGCCTGAGGTATTGCACTGTAATAATACAAAACTAACGGTGATGCTCTCTGTCCCAGGAACCTGTTATAAATCTTGGCTTAACTCAATTCTGCTTCCTCTCCCAGTCTCTCTAGAAATCCTCCAGTTATTAAAATTCACAGTACTGGGTCTATCCTCAGTCTATCCGTCTGCAATTTTTCTTTTGTCTTCCTCTTTCCGAGGCCTTTCTACGGTGCTGTGCTAACTGAGCTGTTGGGTATTAGTTATCCTTGCAGGCTTGCGCACTCGTGAATCCACACACTCCCGTCTGGGCAATACTCTCCTGTGTCTTCTAAAGCCTTTCTGTTCCTGTTTCCCTCCTGTGCACCTTCCCACCCCGTGGCTATCACAGGCATGGACCACCTTGGCTGGTCCAGTGTATGTGATAATCAGAACCTATCTGGAAGAGCCATCATCATAGGTCTGGCATTTCTGGCAGAGCTGGTAAAATGGTGGAGCACACTTACAACCCTAGCACTCTGGAGGTAAAGGCAGGAGCATCTAAAGTTTAAAGTTCAAGGATGCCCTTGGCTACATAGGAAGTTGAAGGGCAGCCTGGGACATGTGGGGGTGGGGGAGACAAACTCTAACAACAACAAAGCAATAAAACAAAATTTAAGCCATTTTTTCAGACGCACCCTCAGGATCCCAGGCAACAGCTTCTTAAGAAATAAGCCTCAAACCCTTTGGGTGGAGTGTGCCCTCTTGTCTCTCACCTCATTGCATAAACAACCACA
>CABHPR010156271.1:22904-34112 GCA_902168415.1 Peromyscus melanophrys
TGCATGTGAAAGTCAGAGGACAACATAGGGAATCCTCTCTACAGTGTGGATCCCGGGGATAGAACTCGGATTGTCAGGGTTGAAGGCAAGTGCCTTTATTCACTGAGCCATATTGCATCCCCAGGATCAGAACTTCTGAGGAAGAAAAACCAAATATCTTCTGAAGAATCTGGTGTGGTCAGCCGGGCACTGGGACCCGCTCATTCATGCGCAGTGGAAAGAGCCCTGTGGAGTAGCCAGCACTGAACTCTATGCAACCCCAGCCGAGTGAGTCAACCTCTCAGAGCTGCATACCTGTGATGATATATTGTGTATCAAATAAAGCTTGCCTGAGGATCAGAGGACAGAGCCAGCCACTAGATTAAACATAGAGGCCAGGCAGTGGTGACACACACCTTTAATCCTAACACTCAGGAGGCAGAGATCCATCTTGATCTCTGTGAGTTCAAAGTCACCCTAGACTACATGAGATTGATTCAGTCTAGGAGAGAAACAGAGTCAGGCAGTGGTGGGACACACCTTTAATTCAGGTAGTTGGAAGTCACATGCCTTTAATCCCAGCACTTGAGATCTCACGCCTTTGCTACCAGTATTTGGGAAGCATACACTCCATTAATCCCAGCACTAGGAAGGTTGAGATAGAAAGTGAAATGGCTGGGTGGAGAAAGGCATAGAAGGTGTGAGGAGACAGGAGCTAGAAGGCCTTTTCGGCTGAGGACTTAGAGGAATTCAGTCTGAGGATTTGTGGAGATAGGATCTTGCCTTCCATTTGGCCTGAGGATTCCATACTGGTGAGAAGTTTCTCTAGTAGCTTGTTCCTTTGTTTCTCTGATCTTTCAGCATTTGCCCTAATACCTGGCTCCGGGTTTTTTTATTATAAGACCATTTAAGAGTCATGCAACACATACTAACGTGTCTTGTGATAGTGAGATTTGCTTTGGTGCACAGCCAGCATTTAGCACAGTGCTGGGCATGTCCAGACCCTAATTAACAGGGAGCTGACCTCCAGCTATTGCTACACTATTAGTTATTAGCATTATCACTGTGCGCTTGGCACAGCCCACTCTGAGGACTGCAGCTCTGTATAGTTCTGCAATTGGGCCCTGGAAGAGAGCGGCTCAAGTTGAAAGTCAGCCAGATAAAAGGCAGCAATGGGGCTATTTGCTGGATGCTGGGCTCTGTGAGAGTCAAAGCTCTGGGGGAACTGCAAGATGAAAGCAGCGCCGTGCCGTGCCGTGATAACATTACCTAGACACAGAGCAGCTGCTAAACTCTCTTGCTCACTCACCCCAGGAGACGCCAGCCACCAACACCCCAAAGTGGCTGCAAAAATCCTCAGGACAAGAACATCACTATGGGGAGGGGCCAGCACAGCATGCAGCTGGTGCCACCCCAGAGTCACTCCTGACCAGGAAGGGAGGACCCCTGGGGAGAAGGCCAGTCTCGGTGCCATGTCAGGACTTGGTGCCAATGTGTCCTCCTCATGAATGGGCTCAGGGCTTCCCTGAATATCCCTGCCTCCCAGGCAGCTCCTGCCTTTGCTCTGACTTGCTGCTCATGTGCAGAGAAGAGTGACATGGTCACCCCCATCCTGCCCTCAGTCATGCACCCAAGCCACACTCCTGTCTTTGTGTCCCTCAAATCCACCAGCAGACTCTGACCCCAGGGCCTTTGTGCTGACGGCTCAGTCTTCGTGTCTTCTAGCTCTCTCCCTGGAATTCCCCTGTCCGAAGCAATCCACTCAAACTGTCTCCATGCTCCAAGTCCACCTGTTTCCTTTATAGCACATACCCAATCTGGAGCCGTCTTGCTGATGATTCATAATTAACTCTCTTACTGCCTGCCTCCCATGGCAGGCACACAGGTTCCATGCAGGCGTGAATATCTGTGCCATTCACTTTATCTCTTGAACCCAGCATAGCTTCTGGTGCCAATGAGAGCTCCATGCAGATTGTTGAATTTTAATATTCTCCTCATCTTGGGCCTTAACACCTGGCACAGTGCCAGGAACCTGCGCGCTGCTTCAAGAACGCTGCTCCGTGAATAAATTATACCCTCAAGCCCCTTCAGAGCTGGCTTGTTACCAGGAAATCCTCAGCGTGATCTGAGAGCTGAAAATTCATTTATTCAATAACATTTATTGAACAGCTACTAAGTTCCAGCTTCTAAGCTGGGCTCAGGGGCTCCAGAAAAGAAAATGGGACTGCTGTGGGATTTCCTTCTGGCCTGAGTTGAAGAGGAGAAGGAGGCAGGAGAGGGGAGGATTTCTCAGCAAGTTAGGGGAGAGGGTCTTGCGAAGATATTATGCTCCCAGAACCCCTATTCTCCATCTCACCCCTTCTCTTGAATTCTGGGGTGTTGTAACATGTCCTGTATTGTGGTTCGAAGTGTAGGTTGTGCAGGTTTGTTGCTGGCTTCAGCGTTGGAGGAGGAGATGGAGAAAATTGCTCTACTCAGGCAGGATCAAAGCAGGGGTTCAGCCACAACAGACACCTCTCTCCAGCTCTGTCCCTCTGCTTCCGCCCACCTGCCATCCAGACAGCCCGCAATCAGACTCCTTCATTATGAAGACTGATGTCGCACAGACAGGGCTCAGAGAGCTGGCTGCATCTGACTTTTATGGGGGAAGGGAGAGGCAGCACTCATAGAAACTGGAACGACAGGGCTCTGCCACTGTGCCAATCAGCTAGGCTGAAGTCAAAGGTTCCTAGGAGGACTTGGTGGGTGGGACAACCAGCCAAACTAGATGTCTAGAACCCCATGGGTGGGCTTGAAGTATGAGAAGCAATCCCAGAAAGGAGGCCAGGCCACGAGGCCTGGGAAGCAGAATGTCTGGGAAGTTGAGAGGCAAGGGGTCCTGGGAGTCAGAAAGAAAAGGCCAGGAAAGAAGAGAGCTTACCCCGTACATCAAGGGAAGGAGTCCTGGCAATGCCCAGTGCGGAATTCTGGCTGTGGCATGGTAAGAAGCCAGAAGGAATCCCATGTGCAAGTTGCAGCCTCTAAAATACTGACCTCCAGTTGTGGGGATCAACCCTGCTCCAGTTCTCCAGGACACAGCCAATCCCACTTGTGCTCACTTGAGCTGGCTCTTCCTGTCCCAGGGTCAGCCCACTCCTGATAACTGGACTGTCAGCTTGTGGGGACTGGTGACGCTCTGAACCCTGGAGTCCTCTTCTGTTGTCCCAGCACACTGGCCAGCAGCCTCAGAGGACAGGGAGAAAGAAAGATACTGCCTGCAAATGAGAAATCTCTGCCCAGAAAACAAGGGGTCCTAAGAGTTTGGTGGTCAATAGTTCAGCTCCACTTATTCGAGGAACTTGGGCCCAGAGAATGTGACTTCTGCCAAAGGTGGTATCAGAATCAAATTTTCTAGAAGCATCTACAAAGGCTTGACAGTGCCCAGCTCTCAGCAGGGCTCCAAGTATATTGGCTGCATAACTGGATGGCTCAGTGGGTGAATGGCTGCCTGAATGGGTAGATAGATGACTGGATACAACATCTACTTCTCTTTGTGGAGTGGGGCTGGAGATGGACCCCAGGGCTTCATGCATCCTAAGTAATGCTTTGCCACCAAGCTGTACCCCAGCCTGAGTTGTGCTGTGTCTTTAGAAGAGAAACAAGCATCCTCCCGCTCTCCCCCCCCCCCCCCCCCCCCCGCTTCCGTGTTCTGTGGTGTAGTTCGCTCTGCAGACCACACCTAGGATATTTATGAATGAACCAAATGATCAATCAGGTACCATCTTGAAATACATGACACTACATAACAGCGACCAAATTGGCTGTGGGAACAGGAAACAACATTGCAAGGCAATTTAATTTCTCTCCAGTGATGGAGTGACGGACACCCCCAGCCAGGGGTGTGAAGGAACTGTCATCGATCTTGATTTCAGGGTGCCTGTAGCTTCTTCTGTCTTACATGACATTCTCATCAGCTTGTCGTGGAAGCACTGTCTGTTCTAGCCTTCCTGGGAGGTGGAAGTGGAGGGACAATCTGAGGCTCCATGCCCAAGGCTCTGTCCTCAGGCCAACTCTTCGTGAGATGGCTGGACTCTTATTCAGACATCTATCCGTGTGCTGTGTCTGTGTTCCAGAAATCATGCTGAGATCTGCTGCAGACATGTGTACTCATGAGCAGAGACACAGGCATGAGGCCTTGCAAACATGCACATGTATGGTGTGGGTCATATCAAAGGCAACACACCAATATTTGTCACCAGGGAGTGAACCTGAGGAGTAGTAGGGAGGAAGATATGGCTGACCTGAAGTGTGGCTCGCATTGGAACAGAGTTACAAGTGGACATGTCTGTGAGAAACAGAACTGGAACCAGAAATGTTGTTTTCAACTTTTTAGCAACTTTGTTAGAAAACTAGAAATAAGCTGGGCATGGTGCTGGCTCATGCCTGTAATCTCAGCCCTTGAGAAACTCAGGCAGGGGGGTTGCTGTGAGTTCCAGGCCAATGTGGACTACAGAGTGAGACCCAGTCTCAGAAAACCAGACCCAAACAAAACATCCAGCCTTCTTGGCCTTGGCTAAGCAATAACCTCAGTGTTCAGGAGGCTGAGGCAGGAGAATTGCAGAGAATTCTAGGATAGACTCAGTTACAGAAGGATATTTTACTCCCCACTCCCTATACTATGTCTTTAAAAACCAATGACTAGCCAGGAGGTGATGACATGTGCCTTTAATCCCAGCACTCAAAGGCAGGGAGGCAGAGGCAGGTGGATCCCTGATTCGAGGCCAGCCTGGTCTATAGAGCAAGTTTCAGGACAGCCAGAGCTACACAGAGTAACCCTATCTTGAAAAACTAAAAACAAAAAACAAAAGCAAAAACCAAAAAACAGTGACTAGTCTTTAAACATGACTTTAGTCCCAATACTCAAGAGGAAGAGGCAGGAGGATCTCTGTGAGTTCCAGGCTAGCCTGGTCTACATAGTGAGTTAGTTCCGGGACAGCCAGAGCTACATATCAAGACCAAACTAAACCAAAATAAAACAAAAATCAATTAATATTTTATGTTTACACCATACCTTGGTGTGGATGCCAAATTCAGGCACCAGGGTTCCACTGGCTAGCCAGCCCTGCCTTTAGAGTTCATCAAAGTTACAGCTTCAAAAACAGGTCCCTTTACTTACACTGTTTCAAAAAGTTTGAAAGTTTTCCAAGAACGGAGTGGAGACAGAAGTTTTAGGATTCACATTTGCATAAGTTAAGTTCAGAAATCACTTCCTGACTGTCAGCACTCACAGTCCAAGTCCCCCAGCTGGGCAGCAAGGAGGCAGAGGGATGGGAGGGTACAGGCCTTGGCCAAGTAGAGGGCAGCCCACCTTTGGGGGGTCACAGGTGGGGTCTAAGCTTAGGGCCACTGGGCCAGGAGGGTCTTCACCCTCCCCCACAGTGGAAGCAACTGAAGTCTGTGGGCTGCTGGGTGCTGGGATATGGGAGAATTTGGAAAACTGACAGTTAGCAAGGAGAGGTGAGGGCAGGGGTGGGGTGGCCGAGCCAGCCGAGCCAAGGGGATGCATGGGGTGCAGGGGATGGGATGATGACAAGGAGGGGGTGTGAAGAGCTTTTGATAGCAGCTCCAGCAGGTGAGGCTACAGAAGAGGCCGAGAGCCCCAATGGCCACTTAGATTTCTTCTCTTCTGAGGGGCACATGCCATCTCTCCTAGGAGGCCGGGCGGCTTTGCTTCATGTTGTTCTGGCCTGACAATGCCAGCTGTGTTAGAGAATGCCATTGTTCCCAGGGGAGAGTGAAAAAGGCAGATACGATAAACAAGAGGGGGAGGGGAACGGTGAACGTTGTTGCGAGAAAGGACTTGTCACATCTTAGTTAAGATGGCCCGAACAGATTTGCACTGGGCGGTGGGGGGAGGGGTGTGGGGAGGGGGAGCTGCTGAAAGGGAGAATGGTCTGAGCATGTTCCAGTACTCATGGAGAAAATGCCGATGGAGGAGCTGATTGAGGCCAGCTCCCAGGGCAGGGGCTTTCCAGGGTGCGGTCTCTTTCATGGCTACACAAAGAATCTTTTCTTCTTCATCGGCTGCGCTAAATAATCACAACCCAGGACTTTCTCGCCCCGATTTCTTGAGCCGCTTCAGATGTCACCTGCTTACCAATAAAATTCATACCTGGAATAGTGTCTTTGACCTCCGGCCAGACTGCAGCGCACTGCCCTTGGCTTGCTTTGGAGTGTGACGGGTCTGCAGGCTCTGAAACCTCTGTTTCTCATACATAATGGTTGGATTTTTGTAAAATAAATAGCTTTTGCTGTCCACCACAGTTAAGTGGGGGAAAATACGCTGTCCAGATGAACCGTGGGAGCTTTGACCTCTTTGGAGCCTTTGATTACCATCTCAAGTGATTCTGGGTCCTACAGAACTGGGCAATATGGTAGAACCTGGACTGGATTTGAATTCCAGTTAGACCACTCTCTACTGGGAGACCCAGGCAGGGTATGATATGAACTTCTGTCCCCAGCCCCTGAAATGGATAGTGGAGCCCTCTTTCTGATCTTGCTGAGGATTCTGTTCTTATATGCTGAGGGGCTAGCCCCCCCCCCCCCCCGCCTTTAAAACACCCCTCCCCCCCCCCCCCCCTTTACTGCTGGAGTGGTCATTCCGCATACCCAAGGCTGCCAAAAACAAGTTCAACTGCACAAGCCTGGGTAGCAGAGTGAGTTCCAAAGGGTTAGGGAGCCACCACCTAATTATGTGGGTCCTTCCTCCCCTCAAGCTGAGGCACTTGCTTGACAGCACCAGAAGTAGCATGGGATCCTCAAAGAACTTTGGGAGGGAGAGACCACCGACACCCTGACTTATAAGTCAGGGGCCTAGGCTTCGGGGTGGTAGGTAGGTACAGCTACTGTGGACAGTAGAGCTGGGGTCTGAATCCAAGCCTGAAGCCAACAGAAGGTAAAGAACCAAGAAGAGGCGCATGACAGTGCAACTGCCCTCATAAATCCTCCCTGTCTGGGAATGGCAGGGGGAGCTGCTGAGCCTGTGGAGGGAAACCAAGCATTTCCCATACTTCCCAGAACTATGGCGGTGGGTCATGAGACGGGCGGGGCCCTGGAAAACCTCAGGAGTCTATCTCTCCTTCTACATGTTCAGGCCTGCTAGACAGCCTGGAGCCAGGGGCAACTAGGTGGAGACTGTGGTAGAGGCCAGAGCCTCTGGGCCCGGTGCTTTCTGACTTGTCCTGGGACTACTTATTCTAGCGCCCTGTCCTGGCTTCCCCCAACCTGCAGCTGCCTCCCCAAGCTCTTCCTCACCATCTTCTCTACTGCCAAAATCAACCCCTCTCTCCTGTTCCTGGAGGCCCAGAGAGATGCCTCCCTGGCCTGGTGACACACAGGCTTAGCGTGTGTCTTCAGGCAGTCCTGATGCCTCATGCTCCCCAGAGATGAAATGACACATTTTCTTAAAATGGCAATGTCTGTCCTCCCAGTTCCAGGCAAGGGCCCCTCCACTGGGCTAGCACAGACTGTA
The DNA here is from genome assembly GCA_902168415.1 of Peromyscus melanophrys. NCBI lineage: Eukaryota > Metazoa > Chordata > Mammalia > Rodentia > Cricetidae > Peromyscus > Peromyscus melanophrys. Next base: position 30,394 of record CABHPR010156271.1, read on the forward strand.
GTCTCCAGGGAACATGAGCTATCTCCCCACGCTGTGAAACTGAAATACAGAAAGAAAAGCCGTTCCTCAGGGGCCCATGTAATCTCTGAGCAAATCGTGGTGAGAAAGGTCTCTTTCCCTGGCCGCACCTGCCCGGCTCAGGTTTACAGCTCAGGGCACAGCGCAGAGAGAGGCCAGCAGGGCAGGAGCTAACAGGGCCACTGTGGGGACTGTATCTATGTGCTAAGCCTGTTCAGACTGCCAGCTCAGCACAGCTCCCAGAGGAGGTGGTGAGGTAGTAAAAGACAAGGGGAACCCTGGGCTTCAGCACCCAGTGACACCATCGGCCCAAATCCTGACGGTGCTTAGCAGGTGGCAGATAGAGACGTTGCAATCTCCGGCCCCCCTTAGAGAGCTGACCCCGAGCTTGAGAAGCTCTTACTAGGGTCCCTAGTCAGTTCCAGAGCAGACACAAGAGACCTGGTTTGTTTTCTTCTGTTGGCTCTTTTTATTTATTTATTTATTTATTTATTTTATTTTAACAGATGTCTCATGTAGCCCAGGCTGGCCTCAGACTCCTGTAACCAAGGATGACCTTGAACTTCTGATTCTCCTGTCTCTGCCTCCTGAGTTCTGGGACTTTAGGCATGTCCCACCATGCTGGGTTTATGCAGTGCTAAGGATAGAACCCAGGGCCCTGTTTATGTTAGGCAGCACTCTACCCACTGAGCTATAGCCCCAGCCTCCTCCTGGGCTCAGGATTAAAGATTAATTGTTCTCTGCAATTGTTCATAATAAGGATGTGACATAAGGACAGCCACTCTTAGTGCTGAGTAACTCCTAGGCTTGATGACAGTCATTTGTTAACTGTTTTAACAAGGGCTGCCTGGTCTCAGGCTGGGTACACCCACCCCAACCTCTGGATGAAGGACTTCCCTGGACAGAAGAAGAGAGTTGGGGGGACATTCAAACAGAGGCAGGACCCACCTGTCCGCCCGTGCCTTGCAGTGACTGAGGACTTAACCCTGGGTTTTGGTATCAAGTGACTGCATTTGTGGCCCGGCTCTGCCCCTCCCTGTAGGTAACCTGAGCCCCCGGAACAGCTGGCTCCCTACCTGTGTGTGAAACTCATTTCATCCAGCTCCAGAGTGGACACAGCTGTTTGGGGGCTGCCTAGACCAGGAGAGTATATTTATCACAGAGCTGTGGCCCAGGGCGTGACAGTAAGTTTGCCTGGGCCAGACAATAGCCTCTCCTTCCATCACTGGCCTGGCCGGTCCTAGGTAGCCCTCCTGCCAGTGGACAGGACTGCTGCCTGCTGGGAAGATTCTTAAGGAGCCCCAGCTCCTGGAAGTTCCTCCCCACCAAGAATGGGGACACCCCCTCTTATGCCTGGGGTAGGGCTCAGAGACATGGGCAGCTGTTCCCTCGGGGGAGCTAGAAGTGACAGTTTCCCTCACATGACTCCCAAGGACTGGAGCAGATGGTAGAGTGGATGTTCCCAGCAGGGCTGACAGCCTTGCTGCCTGGGAATGCCCTCCAGTTCCAGGGAATTCCATCCAGATGTTCTCACCCACAGGCTGGCTGAGCAGTGGGAGAGCTAAGGAGCCAGGGTGGGAAAGCTGAGCCAGCGTTATTCATAGTCAAGGAAATCAGTCTCATAAGCCAGTCCAAAGTCCCTAGAATCTCCAAGTCTCCCACCCCGCCACTACCAACACCACCCTAGAGCATCACTGTTAGCTGGCTGTTCCTTTGGATACATCATTGCTGCCTCAGGGAGCTCTCTCTCAGACCTTCATCGCTCCCAGGAGGGACAAGACATAAAACTCTTGCCATTTAAGCTGTGGCCCAGCAGCACTGGGCATCACTCCTTGGAACTTCAAGCTCTATGGAGTGAGAATCTATATTGTGGCAAGACGCTGTTGTGACTCTGTCTAAACTGGTGTAGTGTGGGGAAGCACCTTTATCCGCTGTCCCTCTAGGCTGCAAGCCCCACTGTGGGCCCGGTGTTTGTCTTGTTCTCTATGGATCTCAGAGCTCCCAAGATAGAACTCATTAAAGGCGTTATGAGGAGCTGAGGATGTAGCTCCCTTGATAGAGAGCTTACAGGAAGCTCTAGGTTAAATCTTCAGCATTACTACATGATATCTTTCAGAGAAACAGACGGACAGACAGACAGACTCTTATTCTGCTGGAGCTAGGGAACTTCACATGTCCTTGTTCCTTATTGGACACTTAGCCGCTTATAGTATTTTCTTTGTTTAAAAATTACATTTTAAAGTGTATGCGTGGAGTGTGCCCATGTGATGTACATGTGTTCACCCAAACATGTACACATGTGTGTGCATGCGCACATGAAGGTCAGAGGACAACTTGCAAGAGTTGTTTTTATTTTTTCTTTCACCATGTGGATCCCAGGAATTAAACTCAGGTCCTAAGGCTTAGCAGCAAGTACCCTTACCTACTGAGCCATCTTGCTGGCCCTACCAAGTCTTTTCTTTGAAAGCTGAGTTGCTGCCTGGAAGGCTCTGGTTTGGGCTTGGAGCCCAATGAGCTTTCATTCACTTTGATGACTAGCAGAGAATGTCCTCATGGGGTCACCGAGAGCCCGAGACTTCAAGGAATTCTTTCTATGTACACTAAGCCCTCCTTCACCTTGGTAGGAGCTAGGAGATCCTAGCTCCTGGAAGGGGTTCAGATCTTCGGTAGAACTCGCCAACACATCCTTTCCATCCGCATCCTGACCTTACCCCCTGCACACAGACAGCATCGTCTGCCCACATTCTTTAGCCGTGTTTGCTTTGAACAGGTCGTTACAGGAGACTGTGATGGTCCCCCTCTTTGCCGCATCCCACCCCCACCCACCCCATCCTCAGGATTGGTTCAGGGCTCTGTCCCCAGGTCCATCCTCTGCACACAGGGACCAGATGAACCCCGCTTGCTCACCATACCTGCATCAGCACCCTTCTCCACCAGTACCTGCAGAGAGACATGTGGGAGGCGGGAGGCGGACCTCCAGGAACTTGTTAATAAAAGCTGAGGGCCCACGCTTGCAGCATGTCACTTTAAATAACATCTGAGTGGGTCTGTTTGCTTACCTCTCTGACCCCTACTAAGTGCCACAAATGCCAGGCAGCAAAGTAGGCTTGGGATGTGGAGACAGCATTACAAGCTCACTGAATCAGGCCCCCTGACAACGTCACCTAAGCCCACCGACATTGTTCTCATCCCTGACTGGCAGTGAAGGAGTTTTACGCCCTGAGATGCTCTCATCCAAGGGTGGGCTGAACACTACCCAGGCCACCTTCTTTGGGGAGAGAGGCTGTTGCTTATTTAATAAGGCAGTTGGTTACATCTACAAGAGGCTCTGGCAAGGGCTAGGAAAGCCCTATGCCACATAGGCTGGGCCTAGGTCAAGGGTCAAGGACTCTTTATGTCATAGCAGGAGGGGGTCTGTGAAAGCACCCTTAGAGAACTTGCTTCAAGACAAGTCCTCACATAGCCCAGGCTAGCCCAAACTTATTATTATGTGGCCAAGGATAGCCTTGACCATCTGATCATCCTTCTTCTACCTCACAACTATTGGGATTATAGGTGTGTACCATCACACCTAGTTTTGTGTGGTTCTAGGGAGAGAACCCTAGGGCTTCATGCACGGTAGGCAAGTATTCTACCAACTGAGCTACACTTAGCCAAGAGCTTTAAAAACATTGAAGGTGACCTTGAACTTCGGGTCCTCA
>CABHPR010156272.1:8555-42624 GCA_902168415.1 Peromyscus melanophrys
GTTTCTCTGTGTAGCTTTGCGCCTTTCCTGGAACTCACTTTTTTTTTCTGATCATATGACTTGGGTCTAGGAATTTTAGTTAAATAAAGTGATAGTTTACAGTCAGGACAATGTGTAGTTGGAAGTTTTCCTGTGTCCCACAGCTGCTTGGCCCCAAGTAAACACACAGAGGCTTATATTAATTATAAAGTGTTTGTTCTATGGCTCAGGCTTATTGCTAGCTATTACATCTTAAATGAGCCCATTTCTATTAATCTACGTATCACCACATGTCTTGTGGCTCTATCTGTGTTCTATTACATCTTGCTCCCCCCTGTGGCTAACAGTGTCTCCCCTGACTCCTCCTTTCTTCTGCCTGTCTCTCTGCTTAAGTTTCCTGCTTGGCTATCACCTGTCTTGCCATAGGCCAAAGCAGCTTCTTTATTAGCCAAGGTAGCAACACATACTCACAGCATACAGAAAGACCATCCCACAGCCATGGTGTCAATTATGTGCCTTTCCAGTAGCCAAGAGATTAGAACGAAGACAGTTTTCACATAAGAAAATGGGCTCAGAGATTTTCCAACTCTCTGGTTCTTACAGAAATTTCAGCCCAACCAGGGATTTGGAACTTTGCTTCTCTTCTGTCATCCAAGAGAATAAAAATTGGAATGATTGGGGCCACCTGACGGAGGATCATTTTAAATGAGTGATCTGTACTATAAATATATGATAAATTGCAAGGAAACCGTCCTCATGTTAATATTTTGATTCTGCTTTTGTCTAGAATTGAAATTTGGAGAGAATGGCTCCCTAAACAACAGTACGTCTTAGCCTATGACTGTAACTTACGTGAGTCTTTAATTTCTTTGAGGAACAGCGCGTAAGTCAAGTTCAGACAGTTTGGCTTGCAGCTGGGTGTTGTGATACAAGTGTCCAAGACACCAAGGCAGAGGATCTGGAGAGAAAAGCCGGTCTGGAATGAAGGCATCACAGGTTCAAGGGGTAGCCTGAGCTACAGAGCCTAGAGAGCTATTCATGCATTCCTTTTCTTCATGTGTCAGTTTTGAGAAAGTAATTGTTCCCCCCATGGCACCCATCTATTTCATCTATAGTATGGAGTTGATTGACATGGAGTCAATGATTGAAACCCCTCTTTTCTGTAAGTGGCTGTTAACTTTCCCAAATATGTGGTTCTGTTTTCTGATGGTTTTCTAGAGGTTGCTCTGGTTCCAGCTTTCATTTGTCTGATTTTATCTCAGCTCTAAAAAGTTTATGAAGATGCTTTTCTAGCAGAGAAGACCTGGTCCAATCCATGAAGCCATTGCTATCTTGCAGCCTACAAAACAACTCTATAATGAAAAGACCTGTAATCAAGGGAGCATTGCATCTTCTTGTCAATCTGATTTCACAATAGCAAGTTTTCTGCCTGTATTTACAATCCTAACTCTAGGACTGCAATCTAAACCCCATGTAAAGATGATTGAAAATAGATTGCATTTAACTTCATTTCTTTCTGATGAGGACACTCCTTAGGAGCAGATGTTCTCTCGAGTAGCCCTGGTGAGTAATCCCACCTATCATCTTACTACATACCCATTAGCTTATGATTCATATCTGGTCTTCCTTGTAAAAACAAAGATGACACAGTACTTTGGACCCAGTGATTTAATGCTCACCAAACAGAACTACACTCTCCAAGTTCAGGCTGATTTCCTCTCAGCACATGCTATTTTCCAGGAGCAAATTGGGTTCTTAACTTAGAAAATGCTTTAACTCTTTCAGATAAGAGGATGGAGAGCATATCTCCTAAGTGGTTTCCTAGATACCCAAAAGTGTTTTACTGGTTGGAAGTCATTTATACAGAAGGAAACTTTGGATCTTATTTTGGTTTGGTCTCCTTTCATGTCTTATATAGAATTCCTAGATTTTTCTTTGTATCTTGTCTTCTCAGTAGGCAGTAATAAAGCTGAGTTAATTAGTAATAATCTTTTTATAAGATCACCATCATTATAGTTTCAGAGAAATTAACATTATTTTCTAAGAAGAGCGACCAACATGGACCCTTACACAGTGCTACTAATTCTGGCTGTATGTATCATCTGTATCTTTTTGGAACAAATGAATGTGCCTCTAAAGAGTCCCTGTTCAGAGAAGACATAATTTGTAATACATGTTTAATTATTTTCTAAATTAGTTTAAATTAAAGGGATTCAACTCCTTGAGATTAACTTCCTTAGGTGGGTATATCTCAGAAGCTGTAATTTCCAGACTCAGGAAGTCCCTGTGGATGCCCCTGGGAGTTTGTGTCAGTCTTAGCTGGCACCGTGCTGGGTTGCCTTTGCTGGCCATGGTTTCCATTCTCTCAGCCTTTTCTGTGATTGTTGTGATTGTGCCTGTGTCTTTCTTCTCTTATGGTACAGGCTTAACCAAGTAGAGAAAGGACTAGAGCAGACATAGGAAGCAGAGAGGGAAATTTGGAAATACTTTAGGCTTTTAGAGACAGATCTCCATTCACTGGTGGTTTGGTCAGACCCAGGACTTCATGATGATGGATGTGAAAAGGATGATCACTTCCAGTCACATGGATAGGAAAAACCACTTTAGGTATCCTGTATTTCCAGGCAGTGAGTACGAGAGGATAAGTTTCAGCTTCAACCATCACAAAACCTGTGGTCTGTGCAAGATGTTGAGACCATAGGGCTGTCTGTAATTGAAGTGAGAAATAACGGGCCTTAAACAGATGCATAAGAGAAGGAGAAGGAACATGCTCAGTTCCCAAAGTGATGAATGACATCTGAGAGAATTAAATAAAATGAACTGAGAGAGGTCTCTCCTTCCCTTCTTCCCCCATCCCTTCGTTCTCGTTCTCTTGTTCCCCCTTGATCACCTTCTCTTACATTCTGTAGCAATTGTGTGCCAAGCACTGAGGGTTCATGTTGATCTGCAGAGCTCTCTTTGATGGAATTTACAGGCCTCTTCTTCCCTTAGGAATGTAGATCTAGGATTACACAGAAGAACAGGGACTAGTGTTCAGCCACAAGCCCAGCTAGAATGCTCTTCCAGCAAACCGCAGGCGACAGCGTTGGAGCATCACCAGAGGCACGGCATGGCACTGAGAAGAGGAGGTGTAGAGCTTTATTAAATTGTCATAAAGTTCCCTAGAATTATAAAATCTAACATGTTAACAGCATGACTGCAGGAGTCAGACTGCCTGAACTTATGCCTCAGTTCTAATCCTAAATGGGATAAGACTCGGAAAATTGTTTAGCTTCCTGTCTTAGATCTCTTTTAGTTTTCTTCCTTCCTTCCTTTCTTTCCCTCTCCCTCTCGATTTCTTTCTTTATAAAATACCAAAACAAAAGCCAATTAATGGATAATAGGTTCATTTTGGTTCACAATTCAAGGGTATAACCCTGGCAGCAGGAGTTTGCAGAAGCTAGGTACATTGTTTCCACAATCAAGCAGTAGAGAATAATGAATGTTCAAGGTCAGCCATGTTTTCCCACTTTATGCAGCCAAGGACTCATGCCAAGTGAATGGCACTGCCCACCTTTAGGCTGCATCTTTGGACTTCAGTTAACCTAGTTAAGATAATTACTCACCATTCCGCCCAGAAACTTGCCACCTAGGTCATTCTAAATCATGTTTACCTCTTGCCAACTTGACATGCAAACATATCACTTTTAAGCCAGAATTTAACACCTCTGTGGCTCATGGCATGTCACATAATGCAGAAACACATTGAGTCTAACTTCAAAGGTCTTTACTGTCTTTAACAATTCTTTTTTTTTAAAACTTATTCATTTTAATGTGCATTGGTGTTTTTACCATGCGTGTTGGGTCCCCTGAAACTGGCAGTTTTGATCTGCTATGTGGGTACTGGGAATTGAACTTGGGTCCTCAGGAAGAGCAGTTGGTGCTCTTAACCTCTGAGCCATCTCTCCAGCCCTCTGTCTTTAACAATTCTAACACTGTTTACAAACCCAAAGTCCAAGTCTCATCTGATATTCAAGGCAATATTTTAATTATGAAATCTCAAATAAGCTCTTATGTATTTCCTACATACAACAGCACAGAATAAACATTTCCATTTCCAAAAGGGAAGGATAAAGGCCAATCAGTTAATAGCGAGACAAAAGTAAGATTGAAACCCAGCAGGAAACCCAAAATCCTGTCGTTCCATCTCTAGCATTTGGGGCCTGAGATACAATCATCCATCCGGGCACCAAAAAGATTAGGTAGCCCCACTGCTTCTGCTCTGTCACCTGCAGCACACACAAGCTCACTTTTGACCTTATTCCCTTCCAGACACCTCTTGGCTCTGGCATAGTACCCTTCCTGGGATCTCCACTGTAATTTAGACTTCACCTTCACAACTTTCCATAATGGCCTCGAAGGGCTCCTCTGAGCCTGCCGCACATTGCCTGCTCTCTATGTTCCCCTCAATCTCACACATTTCACATCTGCAAAGACTGTACCATCTTGGTGCTGCTGCCAAGTTCCATCAGTGTGAAATGTAGCCTGGCCCTGTTGGACCACAGATGAGTGAGCGTCTCCGTGTGATCTTGGGGAAACATGAACCCAGACAGTTCCTTCCATGGCTCAGGGACCCTCTTGAGCTGCATTTGGTGGGTGGAAGGTTGCTCTTGAGGCACGTGTTCTACTGTCTCAGTGCATATCAGGGTGTTTTTCTTTAACAACTGCAGCCCTCTTTTCAGTGTTCACCCAGGCTGCAAACTTTAACTTCTTTCAGCTCTTCTCCTCCTCAATATTCTGCACATTTTAAATATCCATCTGTTCAATGTTTTGTTCTTTTTTACTACAGAACTGGATAAGAGGCTTAAAAACTAGCCAGCTATGTGCAAACCTGAATGTTCTACTGTTTTGAGCATTCTCTAGCAAACAGATTAGCCCGTCATCTTTAAATTCAACTTTACTCATCTTCTCAAGACATTGGCAAAATGAAGCCAGATTCTTGGCCAAAATATCACATAATTGCCTCCTCATTCAATTCCTGTAGAGTCCTTGTTCCCCCTGAAACCTCATGAACCAGGGCCTCTGCTATTCACATTTCTTTTAGTATTCTTGTCTTCCAAGCACCCATCAGAGTGGCCAATTATGCATGGGTTCTAACATACAAAGAGTTTTGAAGCACAAATTGCCAACCTCTTTCACATTTCATTTACAAAATAATTGTAGAGGTCTAAAACCCTCATGGTCAGTGAGGTTTCTCATAGCAATGACCCCACTCCTGGTACCAATTTTATATCTTAGTTATTTTTTTCCTGTTGCTATGATAAACTATGCCGAAAAAAGCAACTTAAGGGAGAAAAAGTCAATTTCGACACACACTATGCAATCTATAATGGCAGATACTTGAGGCAGCTGGTTACATTGCTTCTGTAGTTAAGAAGGAGAGAATGACAAATTGTGCTCAGCTAGTTTTTTTCCTTTCTATGCAGTCAAAGACCCAATACTAGGGAATAGTGCTTCCCAGATTTAGGGTGGGCTCTGCTACCACAGTTAACCTAATCAATGCAATCCCTCACAGACATGGCCAAAGACTAACCTGATCAATAAAATCCTTCATAGTCAGGTCCAGAGACTTATCTCTTAAGTGATTATAAATCCTGTCAAGTTCGTAATCAATATTAACCATCATGTCATTTCTACTTCCATTTACTTGTCTTTAAAAACGATGATGGCAGCTCTCTCACCAAGTTGTTATGGTAATTCAGTGAGTTAACACACAAAACTTAGAACAATGACTGCCATATATTGGCCCTATATGAATGGAAGTTATCATCATTAAATTATCTCCTGGCTACTCAGTGAGGGTAAACATCTAACAGAGGACCTTCTTGGTCCCAATTTTTAAAGGAATACTAGTTTTTTGTACAGACACAGATAGTTTTTAGGATTGTAAATCAAATATTATGGACTAAGGTGAAATAACAAGTATAGAAAGCCAATTTAGGTACTGGTATATCATCTTTATACTCATTCATGGTATGATGCCAGTGAAAAATATACACACGCAAGAGAGGGGGGAGGGAAGGAGAGAAAGAGAGGAGCGTGGAGAAAGGGATTATACGAGAAAAAAACCCTTTGAGACAAGGTCTCATTATGGAGCCCTTGTTATTCCAGAAGTTACTAAGCATACCAGGTTGGCTCAGTCTAATGGCAATTTCTCTCCTTCTCTGAGGGCTGGGATTTTAGGCATGCACTACTATACCTGCATCTCCAGAGGAGAAAATTATGTTTCACCATTGAAGACTTTAGCTCAAGTTTCAAATGTTTTACAAACTGAAGTCTAGTCCTTGGTTACCATGAGGTAGAAAGACAGGCCCCAAGATGGTCATCATCTGCTTTTATTGTTCTGTCTCATGGTCTCCGAGCTGAGCCTATGGGAAGTCTCCTACTTCTGAGAGCAAAGATGCTGGCTGAGTTCCCTTCCCTAGAAGACAGAGCTATTTTTCCTGTGGGAGAACTGAGGCAACTTTCCTTTCTTTTGTACTTAACTCTAGAAATATGAGAGAGCTGTAAAGAGAGGGCAAAGAAATTACCAAGATGATGTTACTATATCAAGGGAAGCCCCTGTGTCCATGACCACATTCCATAACTTTGGCTTTGACAGTGTTTGTCATCACTAGCCATTCAGTAAAGTGATGTGATGTTTAGGGTGCATCAGCACATGAGGAACATAAACTTACTGGATAATTTGTTTGTGTTGTTAATGGAGAAAGAAAGTTAATTGAGTTATTCACAGAGTGATACCAGAAAATTACAGAGGATCCGTTATAGAGTATATAGAGTTTATCCTTCTCTAAGTGTAAATTTGAAAATCCCCAGCAAGAGTAAATGTCTGTGATAATAGTACATAATCAAGTTGTTATTTCCTTGTAGCTTGCTCACATGATCTTAAACACGTCCATTCAAACTACAAGCACTCACGTGTTGCTGGAGAGGTCCCACCAAGCCCCGCAGTTCCACAACCCACGTATAAAATAAACACACAGACGCTTACATTATTTAAACTGCTTGGCCATTAGCTCAGGCCTATCATTGTCTAGCTCTTACTCTTATATTTAGCCCATTTCTATTAATCTCTACTTTGCCACGTGGCTCGTGGCTTACCGGTACTTTACATCTTCCTTGTCCTGGCCGCGGCTCCAGCCAGTCTCTTGCTCCACCTTCCTGTTCCCTCAATTCTCCTCTCTGTTAGTCCCGCCTATACTTCCTGTCTGGCTACTGGCCAATCAGTGCTTTATTAACATATTTGTCATACAGAACATCCCACAGAATTCGCGTGTTAAGCCACCTTAAATTTGGCCTCAACCAGACAGGAGCGAAGCATCCATATTTCTTTCTCTTGTAAGTGTCCCTTTACTCATTTGGCTTCTCTGCCACGGAGAGGCATATCTCGCAGGTTGGAAGTTTGGCAGGGCGGTGGTGGCGCACACTTTTAATTCCAGCACTTGGGAGGCAGAGACAGGCGGATCTCTGTGAGTTCAAGGCCAGCCTGGGCTACAGAGTAAGTTCCAGGAAAGGTGCCAAAGCTACACAGAGAAACCCTGTGTCAAAAAACTTAAAAAAAAAAAAAAAGAAGTTTGATCTACAGACAAGGTTTAACTGAAGCTGAATATATATATATATATACCAGTGAATAAGACCATAGTTGCTGAATCCACTCACTCATTTTTGGTTATCCAGGAGTCCTGTGGTTCAGTCCTATGTGCTTAGCATATGAACCTTCAGATGAAAATCAAGTACACACACACACCACCACCACCACCACCACCACCACCACCACCACCACCACCACCACCGCTCTGCAAACTTAAAAGTATGAGTTACTTTAGAGCCAGTAGTAGTGACGTATTCCTCAGTGGTCAAGAGTTTGTGCAGCAAGAGAACTGTGAGTTCGGTGCTGTGACTGAAAGCCTGTCTGAAAAGCAACCTCCCCAAACAACCCCCAAACGTATGCTTTGCTTTATGTTTTGTTATTATTCACCTGTAGTGATTGTTTCAGGCCAAGGTCATGCATGCGTATGTGGCAGCATCCACTTAGGATGCACGCCCTCTTTCTGAGCTGCTTGCTGCGTTGCTGTGTTTAAGGCAGATTTTAATATAAATCCACAGGAAACAAGAACAAGTGACAGCGGAACTTCCCGTTTGTTAGGTGACAGCAAGCTTCAGATGCTTCACCGTTAAAGACCTCGCAGGTGGGACTAATGTGTTCCTAATTACACCAGGAAGCTAAAGGCAAAAGCAAAAATACACCTGAAACACAACCCTGTTCACTTATAAAGATGAAATAATGCATAACAGTTTATTTGCTAAAGTTATGAAAGAAAACTCCACGTTAAAATGAAGAATGTGTTTATCATAGTAAACAACTGTCAACTGTTGGTTCTGTTCTTCATTAAGTAAATGATTGTAGAGCACTATTTTAAATGTGTGTTGATATTTAACCCATATAGAGTTCAATAATATATCTGTCAATACTGGAGGTCAAGTTCAGATTTAAAATATTACAATTGGATCATTTGGTTATCTGCTGTTGGGGTATGTGTAAAAAGAGAGGGAGGGAAGGAGAGAATGTAGGGGGAAATTACAAGGGAGGACCGAGTTACTGTTGAAGAGCACGCACATTCAAACTTAAGGTAAGTTTGGGTTTTAAGAAAACTCAGATTTATTGAATGAACATATTGAGGTGAGCTCCTTTGTGGAAGGTTCTTCAATGAACCCAATGTGGCAGCAGCCAGGCCTTTCCTCCACAAACTGAGTAGGTTCTTATGTGTTTCATTGCTTATGAGTCAACCATCAGTTCGTGTCTTGCATATTTCTCAAGCATATAAAAGTGAGAACATGATTAATTGATCTTCTCAACCTAATAGGACCACTAAAGAATATTTTGAGCACCTGTAATTCCTCTCAAATACGGATACTTAGGATATTAAGTTACTCTTCATTGAATACTGTGTGCTAGTATGGTTTCATGTGTTTCTAAGATCTGCCATTGGTATACAAATTCTAAATCTTGATTAAAATGCTCCATGGCTTACCCACTGATAATAAGAGCCAATTATGTCTAAGAATGTAAGATATATCATTAATAGATAAGAATAGCTTTGTGATTCTTGATTATTTTAATGTGTTACTTTCAATTACTGTTTGTACTGATGATTACATATAGTTTATTTGCTATTTTTACATTCTTCTACAAGAACAAGAGAGAATTTTCCATTTCTTAAAAATCAAATATGATAAGGGGGAAAAACATGAGATGGAGGAGTCCTCATTGTGTGTTGTCAGAAGGTATTTAATTTCATGTGGGTATGTGATTTCCAGGTACCAAATATTCCTGAGCCATTCACACTCAGTATTATTATCTGGACTAAAACCATATTAAACTTTGAAAATGGTGAATTCATGAAAATAATGGAGTCAAAGGCAATTCATTAATCATTATCTGCTTGTCTACTTTTTTTATATCCTGGATATAATGGAGAAATTCATTTGGGGGATGATCAGATTGAAAGGGGTCTGACATTATGAAGAGAAACACTAAAAATGTATTTTTCTTCTCTTTTTACCTCTTCACAGCACCTTTTCCTTACATGCCTCTGTTTTTCTTTTAGTGGCAGAGCATATCTATAACACTGGTTGAGAAAGTTCAGATGATTGCTGTAATCCTAGGATCCCTGTTCTTAATAGCGAGTGTGACTTGGCTCCTCTGGTCAGCCTTCAGCCCCTATGCAGTGTGGCAGAGGAAGGACATCCTTTTTCAAATCTGCTATGGAATGTATGGTTTTATGGATCTAGTGTGCATAGGTAAGACTACGGTGTTAAATATTCACAAACTGTCAGTAATGCATCTCTTTCAGCACCTACATTTTTACAAGTCATGTCCGATATACACAGAATGTTGCCGTATAAATTATCTTGACGTCCGGTTAATTATTGGGGCAGGAAGAGGAGGTTGCCACAACTTGGCTGGTTTGAAAAGAAAAGATAACAGGCTAGTGTTCATTTCATGTGGCATATTTTGCAACCAAAAAGAAGATGGAGTGGTTGAGGAAATTACGTGCGTGGGGTGAGCAATGTTAGGAACGCCATTGGTTTCTAAGGAGCAAGAACAAACCAGTACCCTTTCCAAAGCTGAGGAAGCATGGCCAATGCCAACAGCAACATTGTGGGTTTGCAGAGATGACTGTGCCCTAGAAAACCTGCTTAGTAATTGGGGCTCAGATTCCTTTGGGAGCATAAATGGCCCCTCGGAAAGTTGAGGGCATGGGACAGTTTTCCTTGTTTACTTTTCTCTCATTGTGCTTAATAAATTCAGTGTCTGAGAAGAGGGAAAGTTTCCTACTTTCCATAAATGCAGCTAAATCAGACTTTACAGGAAAGGTTATGCTTATGGTTCACTTGACCAGTTGACAGAAATTGCCTCAGGCAACAATGTGTGGTGCGTGGTGTGTCTGGTGTCCTCTCAGGCACTGTGAAGGTGACAGCTGATGGGGCTGGGAGAGCACCTGGAGGAGGGCACCCTGGAGAATTTGCCTGCTTTGATTGGTTTTCAGGCTCCTGGGTTGTAAAAGGGACCAAATGGAAAGGTAGTCATGATATAAAGCAACAGTTTTCTCCAAATGTGGTCCCCAGACCACTAGTAATAAGTAGCCTCTTGTCTGATTAGAAATGCTGATCACCAGGCCCACCCATCCCAGACCTACTGAATCAGAAACTTGAGAGGTGGTGCTGGCGTCTGTGTTGTCCACATTTTCTGCAGTAGTGATGAATACTCAAGCTAGAGAGCCAAAGGCTCTTGGGAAAATGCTGTGCGTGTGATCAGATGACTTTGTTTCTGATCCCAACCCCTGCTTGAGTAGATCTGCTTCATCTCTCCATCCTCTGTCTTTCTACCCACAAAATGGAACAATAATTTCTACCATGTCAGTCTAAATAAAGACAGCACAAAAGAACCCCATTATTAGTAGGCAATGGCATATGGGATATGTAAGCACAAGTCAAAAACACCTGAGTTAATCTCAGTCACTTGAATTAATGTCAGTACTTAGGAGAGTCTAAATTTAACTAGACATTTCCGAATCCTCAGTTGTTTTATGAAAGGAAGTTTATACACATTTAAAATGTAACCATCCTGGCTTTCCTTCCTTTCTTTCTTCCCTTATCACTAATACAAGACCATCAAGAAAGAAAATGAGGAAATTTCAGGCTCAAAAGAGAAATGAAGGAGGCAGATGTTGTGAAGACAGTAATCTAAGTGCGGGTTTCCTGGGTAATTAGACTGATCGTACATATGAGGACTCCACAGTAAATGTGCTAATACATATGCAAGTGCTTGGAAAATCCCAAATCTCTCTTCAAATTTAATCTCTAGGGTATTGCTCTAAATAAAGAGGAGTCATGAAACCCTTCTTCACACCAAATCCCTCAAGCAGCTCAGAGAATGTGTTTACTCTTCCAATGTCTGTTATAAAATGGGGTATGCTTTTTGATATCACAAGGGACGTACTTCCTTAGCTGGGAGGAAAGGATTTTGAAAATTTTCACCATAAATAAAGGATAAATTCAGGAGAAGATACATCTATTTACTCCTTAATGTGAACATATGTACATCAATAACTTCAGTTTTGTATGTTTGTGAAACAACTAAAATAAATTTAAGAAAGAAAGTTAAATACATCAAACAAACACTATGAATCACTGGGCTCAAAAGTTAGCCTTGGGGGAAGGTCGAGCTGCCTTTCCTTACCTCTTTGTAAAACTAAGAAGGACCAGATGCCTCCTAAGTAGGAAATCACTTCTGTGAGTTTCACAGTGTGCATTCGCTGCTAAGTTATTACATATTACTGTCAGCATTTCAATTAAGATTGTTAGAACCCTGCTTTCAAGAGCACAGGCATGTGAACTAGTGATCTTGGGGGAAATACATGCTATATTTGGGCTCCTCTTTTAAAATTTGAATATTCTCTCATTTTACAAAAATCAAGTTTCTTAGAAACAAAAATAGTTGCCATATTTTCTACAGACATTTTAGAAAGTGAATTTTTATCTGTGTTATAAATATTGAAAACACATTCTGTTGTCTTTTGGCTCGTCAGACCCCACTCTCGTCATTCAGTGATCTATTTGCAGAGTTGGAAAAACTTTAAATAATTCAGATTAAACATTATTTCATTTGGCAACCTCATTAATCAGTATATTTTAGAACTGTGAAAATGTTATTTTTTTTTTTTTTTACCCTAAGAAACTGAGACAGTAACATAGTAAAGGATGCATTAGCCAGCTGAATTATGGCCAGTATTATCCCCAGCCAACATTACAAATTAATTTAAATGTCTTCTCATTAAAGGTACACACTAACAAAAATTGCATAGATTACACCTTAAAACTACCGACAGAAGACATAGAGTCTGAGTAGCAAGGAGATTTATAATTTGGAATTGAGTTTGCTCAGCTCAATTATTGGACATGTTCTGTATCAAACGCAGTGCTAGGTGCTAGGAACACAAGTGAGGTCCGTTGCTTTACTGCCTCCAGGAAGGCATGACCTGATATGGACATGGAAGTCTTCAGAATCAAAATGACGTCATCCTGTCAAACCCTAATAATTAACCAACAAAATGCTTTGCAGGAGCACTGTGCAGGAGAGCTCATGCAAATGCCTGGTAAGGACCATTTCCAAATACTATACAATCACAGCTTTGTACAGAGGCCAGCACAAACTCACACAGAAATTACCTCTGTAAGGACATCTTACCCAACAGGCTACCTGTTTGACATTGAACTGGTGTCTCCCTTGGTATCCATTATTGAGCATAGTTGATTTTAACCCCTGTGGCCAAAGATTGTTATTTCAAAGTATTTTATCTACCTCCCTTCATTTTTCCTTTAAACAGTTTAGCCAACTACTGTTGTTCATTTTTGCTCTTTTGGGGGGCCTACCACCCAGCTCCCAAATAAGTCACACATGGAAGCTTATTCTTAATTATGAATGTCTGGCCTTAGCTTGGCTTTTTGCTAGCCAGCTTTTCTTAACTTTCAATTTTCCTGTCTATCATTGGCCTCAGGGCTTTTACCATTCTCTTACTTCTGTAAATCTTACTCTTACTCTGTGGCTTGCTGTGTAGCTGGGTGGCTGGCCCCGGATGTTCCCCTCCTTCTCTCACTACTTCTTTCTGCTCTCCTCCCAGATTTCTCCTTCTATATATTCTGTCTGCCTGCCAGCCCTACCTATCCTATTTCCTGCCTTGCTATTGGCCATTCACTTCTTTATTAGACCACCAGGTGTTTTAGACAAGCACAGTAACACAGCTTCACAGTTAAACAAATGCAAGAGCATGGGTGTTCCAACATGTAATTGGAATATAATGGGATGTGATGTCATGGGCGGGCAAATGGTCATTCAATGGTGCAGGGAGTGATCCCTGCTTTGGTACTGAATGGAGGGGAATTTTCAAGGAAATTTCATGGAGGAAGTGATAGATAAGCAAGCTAATGGCTGATGCCTGGTGAAAGCAGAAATGCCCCCTTTCTCCCACTGGCGGAAGCTGCACTATTTCTCCACAGAGAGGGCTTAGAAATAGTTGGAAGGATTTTTACAAGGTTTTCAAATTTGCTTATTTTTAAACTAGAAAGAACAGATTGGCAGTTTTAAACGTTCTTTTAAAAAATAATCCAGAAAAATACACAGATGATTATTATCAGATAAAAATTAAAATGTAGCCATTTTATGAAATGTGTAAGAAATCAAATCATTAAACAGAAATTTAAAGATTTTTAGAGCTTGTTTTCTGGACCTAGGAATAAACCCAGGGCATTGTGCTTGCTAGGGAAGTCCTCTACAACAGAGATAGATAAATCCCCAACCCCAGAAAACATCCTTAATTGAGGGCATTTGATTACTCATTTCCTGATACATTGAATTTGTTTGTTGATGTTTTTATTATTAATTGATTTTTTTTTTACTCCTTAAGATTTAGCATCTTGCTTTTATTGATGTTTTAAATTCTCCCAGTGGTCAAAGTTGAAATATTGAGATCATGGTCTGCCACGTAGAAATTTCCATAGATGTGAAAGTGGTCCATAGCTGCACTGTTGAGTATCACAAACATGTTAGGTTTGATTGTTTAACATGTGAATTGTGGCTAGTGAAAATGAGAAAAATAGATTTTTAAGTTTAATTTTGTTTAAATTAATTTAAGTAGACATATATGTAAGGCTGTTGAACACCATACTGGTTCAGATGACAGAATGGTCAATGTATAAGTTGAAATATTGTAAGTATACTACAAACAAGTTTCACCCTGTTGAAACACATGGGCTGCAGTTCTTAACAATAAAGGGACTTAGTTCTGAGAGAGGAGTAAGGTTCAAAGGGGTTCAAAAAGACTAAGGGAAGAGTGTGAAAGAGAAAGAGAGTTGATGCCAAAAGAGAGATCGAGAGCCACAAAGTGGAGACAGGCTTGGCAGCTGTCCTTTTCTGGTACCCTTTCTGAACCCCTAAAAGAGACTTATGAAGTTTATACATGAACTGAAATTTCAACCTACATTTGTTGTACAACCCACATTTTTTCCTGACAAGTGAAATAGGAAAAGGTACTTAGGCATCTCTTTTAAACATTTGAGTGGATGCCAGATTATCATTATTCACAGGACAACCTGATTCTCTGAGCTATGTAGTCAGAGATAGTGACTTAGGAAGAAGTATAAATTAATATAGGCCTTTGCTGGCTTTTCCAAGGAAGATTTGTGCAGTGGACTAGGGAAGATTAGAAACCCCAGAAAGGAAAAGCCAGCCAACGTGGGGCGTGGGGGAGGGCATTGCCCAGAGGATTCAGTATTTCACATTGCACATTGAAGTGATGGAAGATCATACACCCATTGATTGTGTGATCCCAAGGCTGTGCTGTGAGAGGAATATATTTATTAATGACTAACTTGGGCATTCAATGAAATGAAAGGACATAGGGTCCGTTTATTAACTTACACCTAAAATGAAGGTATTTCCCAAGACATTCCAGTTTCAGGAGGAGTGAGAATGTAAACACTGTAGAAGCAAGACTAAAGAAAGTCATGTTATATCAGTGGGATTCCCACAGCTTCATTTAATGTAATGACAGGAAACCCTCTGTCATTACATAGTCATCCCTGATGAGGAACCTTATTTATGGTAACCGAGGCAAATAATCCTGAAATATCTTCTTGCCAAAAATTATACATCTTTATTTATGTAATATCATAGAGTTAGAAAACACACTTTAAAAAAGTCTAATAAACACCATAAGTTGGTGGCAAATCCACATCTGTGAAAGATAGGTTTTGATCTTTCCTGGGATGTTATGGAGGGCACTGATTATCGTTGTCTTCTTTGAAAAAAATGGATTGACATTGTTCTTTTAAAATATTTTTAACTATGCACATAATATGCACAGATATATATTTTATTTGTTCTTATAAAATCTGTAGTTATCAAAAGGCCACCTGGCTCACACCCCTCTTCTTCATGTGATACTTCCTTCGTGGAAATGTGCATTCTCAATATTTCAATGTATAACCAATCATTTTGTTCTTATAAACACACAGATTCTGAGGCATTTCATTCTCATGCTCTACAAACATGTACAACAAACAGTCCTTTCCACTCAGCAATGTGATCTCAAGACCTTTATTTGTTGGTTTACCATGATTTACTTCACCTTCCATCTGCTGATGGCGACTTAAGCCATTCAGTGTCACTTTTGCCAGTGGGGAGGCTCTTTCCTAGACCTGCCTAAAGTGAGGAAGGACCACCAGAATTTAGCCTATTCTGGCATGGGCTATTTCTTTGTGGGAAGTAGACACCATAAGTACCAGCCATTCTCCCACTCCCTCCCCAGACACAAACGTGCCAGGGTGACCTGAACTGGGCAGACCTTCCACAATCAAAATCATTAGCAATTTCCATCAACAAGATGTAATAAATATGTAGATTTTTTTCTGTAAAAAACATTCAGAATCCAGATGCAATCCTTCATCACGCTCCACCCTTCTACCCAGTTATCACCATCACTACCCAGTTTGGAACTTGGTCACTGGAGTTATTCAAGAACTGAACTTTGAAGTCAATGGTTAACATTCAGCAAAAGAGTAGGGTACAGAAGGCTTCTTGAGTTCTGTGTTTGGTACTCTGGGTTTTAGTTAAAGGTGGGTTATAGGAGGAATTGCTGCTTTTGTGTTCTGCTGAGTTTTGTAGGAAGCATGGGTGTGTTTAAGGCTGTGTGAATCAAAAGGTATGTGATAAAGGAAGCCCAGCTTAAACACTGTTTGGCATAGTAACCACAAAAGTTGATTAGCTTGTTTTTCCTTTCTTGAATGTCTATCACTGTAATTTTCTCCTCCAGGAAATTCCTTTATTTTTCTTGATGTTTAATGTGATCAGGGACCCACGTCCTTCAGTACTACAATTTGACTACTTAGAAGACCTTTACTCATCTGCTTTTGTATGGAGGACAGAACGTTCTTCTGTTTTGGGCCAGAACCCCTCTGGGGTTTCCACCTCAAGTCCATCTCAGGTGGAAGACAGGTTGTATGGTTCACTGCACAGTCAGAGTCCTTGCCATGTTTGACCATAACTACTATGGGAAGCACACTCGGCTAGCTCAGCTCATTAGAAATCATTCCTTAGATGTAGTAAAATTTATTTACATGGACATATCATTATTCTTTGACTTCAGAATAGGCTAACATGCTCCAGACCCTAGGAAATGCCAGTGTTTCATTCAGAAAGTGTCTGATACAATCAGTCAGCCCTAAGCACAATCCAAGTCTCCCTTGAACACCAGCCCCAGCCTCGAATGCTGCAGACTGTGACCACAATTTGGGTGCACGCTGGGGACAGAGGCAGAGCGGCTCTGGGCTGTTTGAAATGGATAAAGAAAAACAGACTTTTATACTTCATATGCTTTGAGAAGTAGGTCATTATCCATTTCTCTGGAGGTATAAATTATAGGATTTTCTATGCCTTAATCATAGTGATGTTTACCAATTTTTTAAAAGATTATTATCTTGGTTGGCTATTAGTGATATGTAGCATGAATCTTAAAGAGTCTTAACAAAATCAAACCCAGAGGCCAGTTATTGGTGTGAGCACTGGAAGGTCAGAGAGACAGAATAAGCCACAGCTATCTCACCTCACCGGATCCTCAGCTGGTCTTGCTTCCTCAGACTGGATGCCCCGAGCCCTCATCCAGAATGGTTCTCAGCTGAACTGCTGCTAGAAGCCTGAATGCTTAACCAGCCACATGCTTCTCCAGGCCAAATGCCTCTCCAGGGCAAATGCCTCTAGTTTCTGGTCCTCACGCCTTATATACCTTTCTGCTTTCTATCACCACTCCCTGGGATTAAAGGTGTGGCTTTCTGGGATTAAAGGTGTGTATCACCATGCTTGGGTGTATCCTTGAACACATGAATTTCTGCCTCTGGAATGCTAGGATTAAAGGCGTGTGCTACCACTGCCTATCCTCTATGTTTAATATTGTGGCTGTCCTGTTCTCTGACCCCAGATAAGTTTATTAGCATACACAATATTTTGGGGAACACAATACCCCCACAGTGATACTGTTGCATTTTGAACTCCAGGAATTAAAGCAGAAAGGAACTCATCTTTGATACATGCCTTTCGGGGTTGTGTTGGAATGGTCTCTCGTTACTAATTAACCCCATAGGTCTCCCATGAGGGGTAAAAATAAAGATCCCAAGGAAGCCTTTGTCTTAAATGACCTTGTAAAGACCTAGTTCTTTTGAAGAAATATTAACAAAAATAAACAAATAGCAGACCAAGTGTGCTATTATTATTGACTTCCATCTCCTCCATAGGAAATTGAGACACTCTCAGCTGTGTCTCTCCACTGAGAGCTGTCTAGCCAGAAGGGTGTCAGTTGCCTGTTGGGACGCATGCCACTTGTATTATATATTTACATTGTGCTACTTGAGAAAGAAGCAGAAAGTGAGTCAGCACACGGGGCCTAGGGCTAGATACAACACACTGCTTGTTTTTGACTTTGAGAGTAATTGGACTTCTTTTGCATTTTAAATGGCTAAAGACCTCAAAAGAATATTAACTTATGATACATGAAAATTATATCAAACTGAAACTTTCAATGCTCATAACATTGTATTGAGACAAAACCACATCTATGTATGTATATGTGTGCTATCAATGAGAAGTTGCAATAGGGACTAGAGGGTTTGCACAGCCTGAAAAATTCACTATCTGGGGGCTGGAGAGATGACTCCGTGGTTAAGCGTACTAGCTGTTTTTCCAGAGGACCTAGGTTCAATTCCCAGCACCCACATGGCAGCTCACAACTGTCTGTAAATCCAGTTCCATACAGACATACAGGCAGGCAAAAACACCAATGCAGATAAAATAAATAATAATAAATAATAAATGATAAAAATTCACTATCTGGCTCCTTTGCATTTTCTAAACAGGGATGTAGCATGCCTACTGCTTTGTCTATTTGCCAGAAGGAGACATTCACAGAAAGAAGATTAAATACAACCTGGAAAATGCCAGGAGAGAGATTCCTGAGAACTGGTGAGAAGAGGTGTAATCAATTTAGGGTCAGCAAAGCCAACGTGGAGGAAAAAGTCTTGAGCTAAATTTTGAAGAAGAGCAGAAACTTGGAAAGGTCCCAGGGAGGGGACAACCACTGGGACTGATCAACATACATGTAGTAGTTCATAGTGGGACTAATCAACATACATGTAGTATTTCATAGCTCTTCCTTCCTTCCTTCCTTCCTTCCTTCCTTCCTTCCTTCCTTCCTTCCTTCCTTCCTTCCTTCCTTCCTTCTTTCTTTCTTTCTTTTCTTTTCTTTTTTAAAGATTGGGTTTCACTCTGTAGCACTGGCTGGGCTGGAACTTGATTTGTAGACCAGGGTGGCCTCTGGACCATAGTTCAAAGACCTTAAGAAATACTTTTCTGCACATGGTTGAACATCCTGATAGTGAAGAAATTTGTTGATAATAATAGGTGTAGAGGATAGACAGTCATGTAGGAGAGGGTGACTAAGACAGTGCAGTTACCTAAGCAAGTGATTCCGGATTTCTCAGCCCTGGCAGGGAACTACCATAATGAAAAGGGATGAATCAGGTAACAGTGATCAACGTGGTAACAGTTGGAAGGAATTGAGGCTGGGGATATAGGGAGAGCTCCTCAGCTGGGACTCACAGAGGCTGAGATTAGTTCCTGAAGGCTGGGACATCAGAAGGGGTTGGAGGAGAGAAAGATCGTGGATTCCTCTTGAACATTTATTTTTGTCAGAATTTCTGGGGAATCCTAGGAAATGTGTCCATCAAGCAGCTGGAATTAGGAGCCTGCAGCACAAGATGGAGGATGGAGCTAGAGATTTATATGTGATCTCTGAGACAAGTGTCTACAAGGGACATGATTTGGACAAGATCAGCTGAAGTTTGAGGAACACAGCGAGAGAATGGGCAGAGGAGCATGGCCAGAATAGGAAAGGTCAAGTGAAGGGGAGAAGAGGATCAGGCGGCCCAATTAGAAATCATTCCAGGTAAGGAGAGCAAAGCAGACTTGGCAGTATGGGGGTGGGGCACAGAGAAGAGAAACACCACAGCAGCAGGAAGATGGGCACAAGACGACTGGAAATGGAAGGTCACAAGTCTTGCCTGACAGAGGACAAGGTTAAAAATGGTAGCGTCTAGAGGGGGTGTGCACCTCAGAAAGATGGTGCTTACTGGATCGTACATTTTAATGGCAGAGTTAGACAAAGAAAACTGAAGAGGAGAGATTTTTTTTTGTTCAAAGTCAGAAGAGAGAGTGAAGATCCAGAGATGGAAAGGAACAGCCTGACATCTCTAGACGTGCAGAGAGCTGAGCCCAGCTTCCAGTGGGCAAGGTGGCCATGCACAGGAACAACTGACCCACTCCCCTGAGTGAAGGGGAAGGGTGAGCATTGCTTGAGAGAATGCCGCCAAGTTAGCCTCTATTTCTCCGTAAGATGGGTGGAGTGGGCATCTTCTCAGAGAAGGTACACTATGGGAAGAAGAGTCTCAGGAGAATAATAAACATTGTGACTGGCTGCTGAGTGCATCAGGGGATGAGCCTTGTCCCAGGGATATGAAGAACCACTAAGTATGATTAAGCACTCTCCCAAAGCCATAGTTTACTAACCTTGCAAGATACAGGTAGACAGTACATTTTATCCCAGGAAATAGGATCAGGTTCAGAGAGGTGAAGTGCTGTATCTGGGATCAGATGGGATTTGGTGATACAGAGATTTTAGGACACAGAACAGCTGTACATCTGACATTAGGTGAGAGAAGAGCCTCAGGATGGGCTGAGCTATTTTTTGGCTTCTAGGAAAGAAATAACGTTGCAAGCAAGCAGTGAAATTGGCAAACAAAACAAAAACAAAACTGAAAATGCCTCCAGAGTTGGAAGGTGGGCAACAAGGTGAAGAAAGTGGGTAGAATAGAGAACTTGGAAGTGGGGTCAGAGCTTGGAGATGATATTGCTTCCAGAAGGCAATGCCCAGGATGGGATTTTGCATATTAGTCTGTAGAATCTGCACTTCCACAGGTCCTGCAGTCGTAGGAAACAGACCTTTGGCGATTGTAGACATTTGGGAATGGGTATAAGTACACATCTCTTGTAATAATGCACTGTATGTGAGTGTAAGAGAGGCATCCTGTAACTGGAGTGCTTTCTAGAATAGGTTTTGTGTGCCTGGAAAACAAGTCAGACTTGGAAACAGCAGCTCCAATCTTAGAGAGACCCAGGTATGTTCTATGGCATTGTGAGATGACAAAGTCATGAAAGACAAATCAACTTAGAGAAAGAAGAAATTATATCACGTGACACTGAGGCCAAACTCTTGCAAGAAGACCCAATTGCCATCATTCAGAAAGATACAGGAAACGTCAGCTCTCTAAGCCCCCTAAACCCAGAGACTGTCCTTCCTATGGGATACCTAGACCTTTGGGCATTTCCTGGCTTTGTACTATTTTGAGATACATTTCTCACTCAAGGGAACATGACCATGACCATTCTTTCAAATTATGGCTGGGATCCTGGAGGCTGAAGGGAGAGAGACACTTGCTTTGAGTCATCAAAGGGGCGTGGCATAGAAGTGGAAACTCTGTGTGTTTCCACAACGACTTCCAAATGAATGGACAAGATTTTTTACAAATGTATCCCAGGTGATTTCTGAAGTAGAGTTACTAGGACCCATGCACCTGTCTAAGGTCTTCACTCTAGTGTTCATGTTTGACCTTCACAGAAAACCATGAGGTGGGACATTGTTATCATTCTCACCTTAGGGGTGAGAAATCTGAGTAGAGACAGCAGCTAACCCATGATCATGGCCACACAAACTGGAAATGAGATCTAAGACTGGAATTCTTATTTGTTGCTCCAGAGATTCTGTAGAAAGACTGAGAATATTTATGTAACAGTTAATTAAACTGACTATCTGACTAAAATACTCTCCTTCAATGCTAAACTGGAATAATTTATAAAACTTAATCTCTATATAATAATGAAAGCTATGTAAAATACGAAGATATGGCGTAAGGAGTAAGTTAAAGATCGGAGGAGCTGATTTTATTTTTTCTTAAAAATCTCAAGGAGAAATGATATATATATATATATATATATATATATATATATATATGACCTTTATTCACTTGCTTATTTATAATTAACCAAATAAAAAGTATCGAAGTGTTAGTAAAGAGAGTATACAACATGATAACCTATACTATAAGCCATCTCTTTGTTTCCATTGCATTTCTTAATAAAAATTACCTATATGAAGAATCCCATCTGGCCTAGAAAGAAGGCTCAGTGGGTAAAGGTGTCTGTAGTGTCAGCCTGCTGGACTGTTTCAT
This sequence comes from Peromyscus melanophrys, assembly GCA_902168415.1. NCBI lineage: Eukaryota > Metazoa > Chordata > Mammalia > Rodentia > Cricetidae > Peromyscus > Peromyscus melanophrys. The sequence goes on from CABHPR010156272.1 coordinate 30,465, forward strand.
ATCTGGAACTCACAAAAGGTGGAAGGAAAGAGCAAACTCTACAAAATCGTCCTCTATTCTCTGTACATGTGCCATGCCTCCCACATACACACCCATCTTTCACACATATGCACACACACACACACACACACACACACACACACTCATTCCTACCTCATCTTGAAGTTTCTCATTTATCTAGGTTACAGAAAGAATATTAACGAAACTAAAGTCTGAGAATTTTGATTTCTAATTAAAAATTCCATTATATAATCAAATAAAATATCTTGCTTGTGTCATGGAATAAAAGAATTACACATTATAATAATGCTTAGCTGGCCCCACACATTTGGAAAATTTTCCCATTTCCTTTATGTCCTAAGGGAAATACTAAAGAAAAAAGCCAATAGAAGTGAAGAAGCCTATTATGATTCATAAAGATAAACAAGCTTTTAACTACTCAATTATATCTTTCAGTTTAGGTGTTTTAACGTATTCTCACCCCTCAAAGCTGACTAAGCAACACATGTATCATCTAGGTTTTGAAGGTTTATCAATCCTGTTTTGTGAGTTTTCAGTTGGGGTTTATTAGTTGGAGAAGAAATGGAACTTGGCGTGTTTGTTGGCTTTTCACTAGGAAAAGGCCTCATCTCAGCTTTGGGTGTTATCAATGGATTTTTATGTCATCAACTACTTGGTCAGTATAATATCCCCTTGTCATTGACCATTCATTCAGTGGTCAGGAATGCCTGGCTTTGGCTCCTGAGGTCTGAAGGAGGTTCTACAGTACAGGCATTGGGGACCAGGTGTTTGGACTCAGATTTAGCCCTCAGGCCCCTGAATGTCATATCACATTTCTAGATCTCAGAATCTTTATCCCCTCCCCAACAAATTAAAGAGCTGGATTGCACCACACTAGTGCTCTGTAACTCTGAAGTTCAGTGACTATTGTGTCCACCAGGCTGTCTTAAGTTTTTGTCTCCATGATATAGGGTATTTCCCCTTTGTTACCAGATATTTCATTATCACTTGAACTGATGTTTCTATCAAGTGATTAAGCTATTTCTAATCTGTACTCCTAATTATACATCATGGTTACCTTTATTATCTACAAAAATTCTAGGCCTGTCTCTTTACTTCACTGAAAAAAAGTCTTAGCCACAGATTCTTTCCAATGATTATTGGCTAAAATTGTAGAAGACAAAAGTATTCTTCTGCTGCAGATTACTATGATCTCCTCTCATTTGCTATACCATGGATTTATAACCTGCAGCATTTTATTATAGCTTTGGAGAAATGTTCTATGACTACACCAGTGACAGGTTTGTGCTCCAAAGTTAGTAACTGAATGGTCAAGACAGTAATCAAAACAAAAAAATATGACTGATTGATGAATTGACAGACAGCAAGTTTGAGATGAAGAGATGGCTTGCTTTTCATTCTCTGTCTTTTTTTTCTGGTAACAATAGAGAGGAATCCATACTCTTCCTTAGGCTTTAGTCCTGGATCAGTCATTTTGTAAGCATCTGGGCTCATAATTGTTTGATTCAGCCAAGTATTTGGTGGCCAGGCTGTCAAGAGAGTGGAGGAGGAGGATCCAGTTTCCTGGGCTGAAAACAAATTCCCTGTAACTCTTTTGCCACTAATGATCCCTCTATTCATCACCCTGAAGGCAAAGTTACTGTCATAAAATATGATGAATGACCCCTTATGCTTTTTTTCAAATCTAGTTTTAAATATATGTTTGAATTCATCTACCGGGGTTTTAGAATATTATTTGAATGTTTCAAAGAGCTATAATTGAGAATTTTTTTTATCCTGCTTAAATAGTGCTAACACAACTAGATTCAATCAGTGCTAGATTCATGCATTCCATAGAGCCCACTGATGCCTGCTTGATTCAGGCATTCCATAGAGCCCACTGATGCCTTTCCCTGGAATTCAGCAAGTTGTCTTCTTCTTTCCCTGGAATTCAGCAAAGATTGATTAAGCTTTTACCCTATGCCAGGGAACAGGGTGGAAACAATATCTTCCTAAAGGAAAAGGGAAGTGGGAACACAGCAGACTAGGAACCACAGTGTTTATACAAGGTACTACTGGACAAAAAAAATAAGTAACACAGTACAGATCTGTCCCATGGGAGTGGGAGATGGTCAGGAGGGAGGAGGAGCTGACAGATCTTGTCTACTAAGGAAACAGCAAAGAAAGTGGTCCTAGTACATCATCATGAGGGGGCATTTCTCTTTTAGGTTTTCAATCCATGTTTGCCAAGCAGACAAAGCAGGCAATGGTCATTTATTGAAACAGCGATGGGCAGACAAGGACAAATAAAACACAAGTCAATACTTTCTGGGAAAAGATCTGTTTCACTCAGTTCAGCAAGTGAAAGCTGACTTCTGTATCAAGATGGGCTTCACAGTCTGGGTCTCTTTTCAGCCCTGGTGTGACCATCCTTGGAGATCCAGCCTGAACAAGCTCCTCCCATCCACCTAATGAATGTAGAACTCACAGACCACAGAGATAGTGTCATAGAACAGACATGAAATTTATGTTGTCGACTCAGAGAAACTCCATCAAGTCTTAGGGTCTCCAATAGCGCAATGTTCACTTCTTAATGTATGCAGTTATCTACATTAAGGGCACGCTGACTTTTGAACAGCAGTGCCTAGAAATTAACCAGTATCTATACCAAGGCCTTTTTCCTGTGTAATAGTGGAATTTATTATACTTACCAGGTTTCTCCAACACACAGGGGTCTTCTGCCAGTGGTAATGGTGAATCTGTGCTTGTTTTTGGTTATAAGAATGAGCACACCACTCTCAGATTGGCTCTAGCCAATTCTGAGACAAGCAAAGGTCTATACCATTCATATTCTGCAGTAGAAAAATCAACACAACTTTTATAGATAAAAGTGTGTTTTCTTTTCTTTTTTTCTTTTCTTTTCTTTTTATTGAAAATAGATTCTTTTTCTCCTACAATACTATATCCTGACCACAGTTTCCCCTCCCCATCTGTCCTTCCAACTCCCCCCAGCCTTTCCTCTCCCACAGATCCACTCGTCCTCCATCCCCCTTCAGAAAAGAGCAGGCCTACAAGAGTCAGCAGCCAAACATGACAAAACAAAATATAATAAGACAAGGCAAAAGCCCCTCTCATTGAGGCTGGACAAGGCAACCGGATAGGAGGAAGAGTCCCAAGAGCAGGCAAACCAGTCAAAGGCACATTCCAGTTTTCTCTGTTCAAATCTGTACCCAATTTTGAATTTTTTTTTGTTTTGATAATTTAGTTTCTTGAGCTCTTTATGTATTTTGGATATTAGTCCTCTATCGGATGTGGAGTTGGTAAAAATCTTTTCCCATCCTGTAAGCTGCTACTCTGTCTAATTGATGGTTTCCTTTGCCATACAGAATCTTTTCAGTTTCATGAGGTCCCATTTATTTATTTTTATTTTTTATTTAAAAAATTTTTGAATAAATTTATTTATTTATTATCTTGGCTGCAGTTTCCTCTCCCTCTTCTCCTCCTAGTCCTTCTCCCCCATCATCCCTCTGTTCCAACCCCCAACCTACTCCTCCTCCATTTCTGTTCAAGACAGGGCAGGTCTCCTATGAGCATCAACAAAGCATGGCATATCAAGTTGCAGGAAGACTAAGCACCTCCCCATGTATTAAGACTGGGCAAAGTTACCCATTATGAAGAGTAGGTCCCCAAAAGCCTGTGAAAGAGTCAGAGACAGCCCCTGTTTCCACTGTTAGGTGTCCCACAAGAGGATTTCTTTATATCATTTATTTGTGTACGGACATCACAAAACACCATTTATGATTTGCACATTGTGGCTTACAGAGGCCCCATCTTACATCAATTTATGGTGACTGTTTTGTGATGGTGTATGTATTGTCTCTCTTCACCTAGCTTTTTAAAAAATAAATTTATTTTTCCTCCTTCCTCTCCTCCCAGTCCCACCCTGTTCTGTCCCCATCCAAATACATTTTTATGTGTTTTTAGTCTTCGTGTATAGTTCAGTTCAATAACAGAAATCTTTTAGCATATAGAGAAATACCTGTGACTAACAGTTATTTCTTCAAGATGTTTGTGAACAATAGCCAATGAAAGATGCCTTTTCAGTAATGGCTTCTACATTCACATCTAAGTTTCTCTAAGCATTGGAAATGCAGCTTGGGTACCTGTTAGGAAACAGTGCTAAACGAGTGAATGTACTTCATGGCGTTTTATATTTTCTTTCTTATTGTCATTGAGGGTGGCACAGAGGATGAATACACTATAGAGCACTTGTGAGGCTAAGGGACAGCTCCATGACATTGGATCCCCTTCCACTTTTAAGTGGGCTTTGGGGATTGAACTCAGATAGTCTGCCTCCTGCCACAAGCAGTTTACCCACTGAGCAACCACTCCAGTTATTAATGGAATTTTAGCAAAGTTTATTGCCACCAAGGAAGTTGTGGACTAATGTTTCATTTTGTGGATCTTCTGAAGCAACAACACTGTTTCTTTTTCACCAATATCTGCCAAAAACAAAGGCATCAAAAGTAGGCCAACTAGTGCTATGGGCTCGAAACTGCTCTACCATATAGGGTACAGATATATAGATATATAGATAAACACACATAGACCTGTGTTTACAGATCCAAATCTTCAGGCTGCTTCTAGAACCATTGACTATTCAGAGCCACTGACTACTCAGGTTGACATACTTGGACTTTTTTTTTCAGAAATAGATTCTTTTTTTCATATAATCCATCCCAACCATAGTTTCCCCTCCCTCCACTCTTCTCAGCCCTCTACCCTCTCGCCCAGATCACCCACTCCCCCTTCATCTCCCTGCAGAAAACAGCAGGCCTTGAAGAGACAACCCAACATAACAAAGCAAAATAAAAGACAAGGCAAAAGCCCTCACACTGAGGCTGGATGAGGCAATGCAACAGGAAGAAAGGAGTCCCAAGAGCAGGCCAAAACCACATCCAATCCCACAGTTAGGAGTTCCACAAAAACATCAAGCTTACAGCTACAACACACATGCAGAGGACTGATGCAGACCCCTGCGGGTCCCGTGCTTGCCATTCATGGCATTTGAACTCATACTCATGCATGCAAGTGTACATGTGTGCACTCACACGTACTGGGGTGGTGACATCTTGGCAAGGGACAAAGAATTTAAGCTAGAACTTTTAGGGATCTCAACCAAAATTCTCCTTTGGCCAGAGCTCTGCTTCACCTGCCAGCCTTCGCCAGGGCCTTAGGGTTGAGCAGAGCTGGACTTACACAAGACTGTACTTCCTGGAAAGCTGAGATGAGTATAACTTACCCAATAACTGGACAGTGTTACTGCCTTCCAAAAAGACTCTGAGACGTTTTGTTCATGAAGTAAAAGTGGGTGGACAGGGGCATAGCTGTTTGACTGCTACTGTTTGGGTATGGAATGTCCCATGAAGACATGTGTTCTATTGAAGGTTTAATTACTGGTGCTGTATTCAGAGGTGAGGCTCTGATTGATGTGATTGGATTTGAGGGCTTAGACCTACTCAATTAATTAATCCATTATTAATTCATAACTTGATGATCATAATGGAAGGTGGTAGAAACTAGGAAGTAGCATTATTCTACCTGGATGTCACGAGGTCAGCTTCTGTGTTTCTTCCAAGCCCTCCCTGGACCACAGTGTGTGTGTAGCTCTATTTATTTGGACTTAAAAGTGAAGAAACTACTGAAACCGAGAGCCAAATAACCATCCTCTTCATTAAGTAATTTTCCTCAGGGATTTTGTTAGATGATAGGAAGCATCCTAGAAATATTAAACAATGTCTTTGAAGCACAGAGATGCTGATAATAGTAACATATTGTCCAACATCTCTCAAATTACAGTGTCTAGTATTTGATTTACTTAAGTTTTAAATGAAGATGGCAATAGTTTTTCCGTAATATTGCAGTCAGGTCATATGCTGTAATGAAATACCAGAGACTGGATGGTTCAAACATCAAACATTTATTTGTTGTGGTTCTGGAGGTCAGATAATTCAGAATACTGACATACTTTATATCTCATCGAGCCTTTAGGACTGATATCTCCCTGTTGTACCTTCACATTGCCTTGCCTGGATGTGGGTGGTGGGGAAGAGTGATGATGGGGAAGGAGGGAGGTACAGAAAAAGACAAGTATTTAGCCAGGGCATTTGTAGTTAATGTCAAATAAAATTTATAATTACAAAGCTTAAAAGTCTCCTTCCCTCTATTCTTTCCTCTTTCTGCTGTGTGGTGTTGGGTACTGAACCCAGGGCATTGCAACATACCTAGGCAAGTGCTCTACCACTGAGATATACCCCTAGCCCCACTCATTGTTAGTTACAATACTTCAGATGTGAAAGTAGGTAGAGACAAATATGGTTTGTATGTATGTATGAGTGCATGTATGCACATGATCAGACATGTGACCATGTGAATACATGGACCTTGATAATCTCCTTCATCTCTTAGACTCAGTTTCCATGACAATTGCAGCTCACATACTGCTTTAAAATTTGGGATTGATATTACTTAAATAATTTTTTTATGCCAGTGAAACTGAAACCTGTTTAAGCCTGCTTTGATTTTTCAAGATAATTCCTTAACAAAAAATGCCCCCTTGAATATAAATAATATTTTCAATTAAATGTATTAGCAAGGAAAAAAAAAGACTTCATGCCTACCACACTCCTCAACTCTCATACTCTGTTGGCATCCATGGCATGGAACATAAAAACTATCCTAAAATAGTTAATATTTATATTTTATAGAAATCATCACTGTTATTTGCTGTAATGTTAATGACTCAAGTGAAATATAAATCCAAGCCTCTTACTACGTGGCCTGAAATGTCAAGGTGACAAAGTCCTTTTATCAGTGGGAAAGTACCATTGATATAGTTCTTAAAGGTTAGCTTTTTAGCATGGAGAGCTAGATTTGAATGAACCCTAACCCTTGGTTTAAGGTTCTGGTAGTCATGTCTTCCCATGGCCACCAGCTCAGAGACTTTGAAGAGGAGAGGAGAGGCTCCTTGTGGGCAGCATGGGGTTAATTCTGTTTGGGGGATTTTAAGCTTAGGAAGGCAAAGGGCAGCTCTGAATGCTCATGGAGAGTGAAGCAAGATCTATGCCCGATTCATGACTGATGCAACTGATAAGCAGCCTACGGAGGTGGACAGACAAGAGGATTGTGTCTTCTGAGAACTTGCAAGGAGTTCTCTCTAGACACCATTCAGAATGTACTCCAGGGGACTGGAGAACCTGTTTCTGCACATTGGGGTAATTTTTATATTTGAAGAAGTGATCTTAGGATTTATTCCTAGAAAGTGAGTTTGTGCTCTAGTAAATGATCCAGACTTCTGGCCTTTCCAAGAAAGTTAACGGAAAAAGAATAAAAATGCCAAAAACAAACAAACAAACAAAAAAACAAAAAAAACAAAACCAGAGTGGTTTTCTATGCTAAAGCCATCTTGCAGCCCTCACCGCTGCTACATTCACTCCGAATGAGCCTACCGTGGACTGTAATTGTTTTTTGATGAGTGTGAACGAGCTCTCACATCACATAGGTTCATTATTGCTTTTGTAATTAATAGTAATATCTTATATTTGTATAGTCACTATCTCAGAGGAAATCTGAGTTCTTCAGTCTAGAGGAATTACAATTTATCTCCAAACTCTCCTGCTCAATGCAAAAAAAAAAAATGGGTGTTTCAGTTGCATTTTAAGGAAGAAAGAGAAAGTCAGAAAGGCAAATTCACTGACTGTGATGAATTCTGGAAGCTAATAATAGATGTAGCAATTAAAACCTAGTCATCTTGACTTGTAATTCTGGCTGTTTCCTGTAAACAACTGGTTGGTTGAGTCAACTCCCGCCATTCCTTTAGGAAAAGGAGCTTCAGCAATGATTTTTTTTTTTTGGTGAGTCTCACAATGGACAGAGCATATTTCCCCTGCTATTTTGTGACATAGAAAACTTGGCCTCAAAGACATATTACCTACCAGGTCACACACATTTTTAATGGGCCTGTAAATGAATCTGCATGCTGTTAAATCACATATACAAGAAACTTTTCCTCTGCTGAGGGGGCAGTGTGAATAGACAAAATTATGACTTCTCTTTTCAAGGACTAGACATGTTCATCACCTGCTTGGCATTGTTTTAGCTGATGGATGTATGGAAGGGAGGGAGAGAGGAAGGAAGAGAAGAGTGAAGAGTGGAAGGAAAGAAAGAAGGAAGGGAAGGAGGGAGGGAGGGAAGGGCAGTTTCCTCAAGCATATTCCCAACCCTCACTCACTGAGCCTCTGCTAAGTTAGTACCCTTTCAGTCACTCGTTCTTTCAACCTTAAAGTCCCTGGGCTGATTTGTGCCCTTTTCTGTCACCACAGCCTCACCGTTCATTTTTCCCTCAGTGAAGACTCCTTTTTCCTTCTCTAGTCAAATTATGACTTCTTTTCAAGGTTAGGGTAGTGACCTCTTTGTTTCCCTAAAGGTTTCAGTCAATGTTAGTTTACTAATAAATTATCTGTTATCTGAGAAATTTGAATTACTCGGGTGCAAAAACTATTCAGACTGATAGTTGAATATCTGAGTCCCGATTTCTCTATTTGAAATATAATTCAAAAAACATTTGTAAGCCTTCCCCTAGTCTCATTTATCCCTTCCCTCCCTACTATGGCACATTTAATAGTATTTTCACATTTTTAAAAATTGATCACATATATGTACTAAGAAAAAAATGTACAGTATTTTTCACTTCAATCATGCCTGTAAGAAACTTCCATTTCTTCCCACTTTATTATGCTTTCAAGACATCCATGGTTATGTCATCTATCGCTTTAAGAGCGGGGAAATGGTAATGACCTTGATATCTACCTCTTGGATTGTCAATTCAATCCCAGTTCCTAACATACTGCATGACACACAGTTAGCACAATGTCGAGTTTAAAAGAACCCATGATTGAAAATGAACCCAATGATTGAAAGCAATGTGATATGTCTATGTGTACTCTGAGCCAGGATGTTGGAAGGGATTTACATTAATGACAGCTAAACTCTCCACATGTTAATGAGTTATCTCTAAAGAATGAGTACCTCTACCTAGCACGGAGTAGTTTGCCTGTAGTTACCCTATTCCTCAGAATGCTGTGTTCTCTAATAATGAGGAGAGACAGAGATGAATCTATTTTTTTAATTCCTTACCTTTACACAAGATAATGCTTCCAACTTTGAGTTACCAATAGTCATTTTCTTTCCTTGAATTTTAGGCCTCATTGTCCATGAAGGAGCTGCAGTTTACAGAGTGTTTAAGCGATGGCGAGCTGTTAATTTGCACTGGGATGTATTAAATTACGACAAAGCCACAGACATTGAAGAAAGCAGCCGAGGAGAGTCTTCCACGAGTAGGACTTTGTGGTTACCATTGTCAGCTCTGAGGAACAGGAACTTGGTCCACCCAACGCAGCTAACCTCACCACGGTTTCAGTGTGGCTATGTGCTATTACATCTCTTCAATCGAATGAGGGCCCATGAAGATGTGTCAGAAGATAATGGCTCCGGGGAGGTTGTAATGAGAGTGACGTCCGTGTGACAGATATGCACAGCAGCAGAGAGTGGAACCCTGCACATTTTGGAATGTAATTGCAATGAATGGCAAATCCATAGCACTTCTAACCGTACATCCATGAACTTTTTAAAATCTATGCTTTTTATATGAACATTTGAATTGCAAATACATTTTTTTCTGAAAAAAAAAAAAGAGGCTCCTTGTTTGCTTTGTGACTTGTCACATCTTTTTAAAATTGTCATACACATCATTTAACTGTATGTGGTTAAAAGGATAATGAAAGTTATCATTAAGACCTAGGTATTTTTTCTTGCTTATCTTAAATATATGTGCATCAAACTTTTTGCCACATGTATAATAATTCAGGCACAGTACAAATGGGTAAGTTAAGAATGTTGCAGGCAGGTTCCCGAGTGCTAGTCTCAGGCACAGACTCCAGCCACTCCACGAAGCTCCTTGGGACATCACCGCACACCTTCTCTGGGTTGCCAGACTTGCAGCAACAAACATCTGTCCCCAGAATTGTGAATTCTAGGGATTATGGCCTGTTTTTGGTCTTCTGAATCAGCACAGGAAATGTCAAAGGAGGCAGAAGGGCACAGATTAAGATGGTAACTTTCCAGTTATATTAAACAGATAAAGTCATCCCGAGCACATGCAGCCCTTGAAAGCTCAGCTCACCGAAATACTTTAGGTGCCATAATCAGAGAGCCTCACAAAACAGTCCTTTCACATCGGCATAGCCTAATAGACTATCATAATTAATTTGGTAAATAATTAGTGTCTTAAATTATCATACTCAGAGTTCTGAGGAATATTTCCTCCTGCCAACAGTGAAGATCTTTCTGTTCCTCTGGATAGACTAGAAATTTTTTTCCCTTTTTGAAAAGAAGAAAAAAATTAAGCCTTTGACTTCCTAGAAACAGGGTTTTAACTAGTGGTACTTGGTAATTATCTATAATTCATCCTTGTAATGAAATGGTTGACACATATACAAGGCAATAACTAAATGTACAAGGAGGTGGGCATCATGCTTAGGAATGTGAGTTAAGCCTGCTGGTAATTTGAAGTTCAGAGTCAGATCTAAAAGCTCATGAAACAAAATGTTCTCTATTCTACTTTCTAAAAATAATGTTGGAGTTATTAACATTATTGTTTTGTGTTTATAAGTATAACTATAATTACTCCATAGAAAGTATTCTTTATTTTGGAAATAATATTTTTCCACTTACAATTCTGTGTCACAAACAATGAAAAGGTTACAATTTGTAGAAATATGAAAAATGAATCACAAAGCCACGCAGGGAAGAGAATCCTACCATTATTTAGGGACAGATCCAAGAAGTGAGGGTATCAGGAATTCTATTCCAGTTTGTTTGTTTGTTTTAGTGGCATAGTTCTGAGAGAGGCTCCTGGATTGTTTAACAACACAGCATTTAATGGGGAACAATTTTTGTTACTGTTGGCATCCCAGCATAGAGCATTGTTTTGATAATACTGCATGAATATATCTTCAGCATATTTTTTAGACAGTGCTCCAACATACAGCAAGCTTGCCCTTTGAGGCAGTGTATACTTGTGAATTTGCATCACACCCTTAGAACAAAAGGAAAACTCTCTGAAACACCTTTGTGGAACACAGGAGGGAAGAGATATGTCAGGGTGAGAGTGCCCAGAGATATGGCAAGCCTGATTGTGTCCTGCCATGTATCATTGTCTACATTCTGTTTTTTTTAACCATCACTCCCTGTCCCCACCTACCATGTGTGTCTCTGTCTGTCTGTCTGTCTGTCTGTCTCTCTCTCTGTGGGTGTGTGTTGGGAAGATGGCAATGAGAAAATATTTATTGTGTGCCAATTCTAATTTTGTTATCTCAGCATTCATTTGGGCTGTGTGTGTGCAAGCATGCGTGCGTGCATGCGTGTGTGTGTGTGTGTGTGTGTGTGTTTGTGTGTGACAGAGACAGAAACAGAGAGACAGAGACAGAGAGAGATACAGAGAGATCGAGACAGAGAGACAGAGCATGCCTAAATCAATGTTGTAATAAGAAAATTATAGGGTTGGGGATTTAGCTCAGTGGTAGAGCACTTGCCTAGCAAGCACAAGGCCCTGGGTTCGGTCCTCAGCTCTGGGGGGAAAAAAAAGAAAATTATCAGAATTTCCACACAATAAATGTACCACCCATTATATAATTTCATAGAAATAGTGGTGTGTGTGTGTGTGTGTGGGTGGGGAGAGAGAGAGAGAGAGAGAGAGAGAGAGAGAGAGAGAGAGAGAGAGAGAGTGAGAGAGAGAGACAGAAAAGACAGACAGAGACAGAGAAAGAGATATGAACTCACTGTTTTAAAATAAATAAAATTCTTAAAACTCTTAATATCATCTTCATACACAAACTATTATGACAGAAACAGCTTTTAAATTTCAATACTATAATTTAAACTGAATATTTGATGCCAAAAATATTTATAATTAGGAAATGAATTGGAACTATCTTAAATTATTATTTTCAAAATCACTTCCAAAATGATTAAAAACTCAGAGCCTGTAAGCAAGCAGTTGCTTCTGAATGACTAATTTGTAGTGTGAATTTCTCCAGACCAG
>CABHPR010156273.1:4739-41915 GCA_902168415.1 Peromyscus melanophrys
CCCTTGGTTTTGAGGCTTTGAGTCACACAATAGTAGGTAGGAACATGACATCCTGAGCCACAGCTGGTATCAAAACAGACGCCATCCGCAAGCTCACTCCGAAACTTCAGCCTGGGGCTCCCTCCCAGACAGAGAAATAGTCTCACTCAGTGAGGGGAGGGACAACAAACAGGATGTTTCCTCCTGGCAGCTGATGCCAACAGACACAACCAGGTACTGCCTGGGAGCAAAGGGGAGGGACTTTTTGCTATAGGGCCATTGTCCTCCCAAACAAGGAGTCTCCTTGTCCCAATCTCACGGTCTTTAATTTTGTTTGTAACATCGGAGATAAGCATTTTATAACCTCTTCAGGATAAAAACGTATTTATGTGGAAAAGTTGTGAAAGTCTGACTTCTAAACAAATGAGACTTTCAATATAGAATATGTAGAGACAGGTTGAGTAACCCTTATCCAAAATACTTGGAACTAGAAGTATTTCAGAGTTTAGATTCTTTTCAGATTTTGGAACATTTACAAATATATAATGAGATATCTTGGGGGAGGATAGGACCCAATATGAAATTAATTTATTTCATATAAACTTTGCACATATAGACCAAAGGTAATTTTATGCAATGTTTTAAAATAATTTTGTGCATGAAGCAAAGCCCTGCTTGTGGGGGCAATTTTATATGATTTTTAATTAACTCTCTGCATGAAACAAAGTCTCAGGACATTGAATTTTCTACCTGGAGTGCAGGGCAGCATGTATCAAGTTTTGGATTTGGGAGTATTGCTGATACCAGATTTTCAGGTTAGGAATATTCAGGCTCTTTTCAATGTTCTTCTTCCTTCTGGAGATGAAGAGGATATTTCTAGGGAAGGGCACCCAGTGTGACACTATTTGTCATGATTTATGATCCCTCTAAAGGAGATCTGTGTCTCACTAAAGGAAACATCACAAAGTAAAGATGTTTCCCACCAGATTAGGGAGTTTTCTAGAAGAAGATGTCACATGCAAAGAGAGAGCTGAGATCCCCTTAAGCTAGCACCACCATGTGAGTGGTGGGAATGAAGGCCAAGTATGATGGTTGGAAGAATGGAGAGCATCACAAAACACAGGGGTGCTCCATTATGTCCACAAGACATTTGTGACAATCTGACCTGAAAAGATGCAGACAGAGAGTATATAAGAAAGCTCAGAACAGCATCAGTATTGGATGCCTGAAGATGGCATAACAAATGTCTCAGTGAAAGATGGGGTATAAAAGCCACAGAATTTACCTTCCAAGCAAGGCAAAAACAATCTGCAGAATACAAGGGAATCCTAGAAGTAATTCTTTGCGGCATGGGTTGTTGCTCAGTGGTATAGCGTGAGTTTAACATGCTCATTGACCTGAGTTTGATCCCAGCATCCAAACAATAATTAATATGATGCCGGTATGAGCTGGGTGATCCTGGGTGATTTGGGATAAATGGGTTTGCTATCAAATCAAGTAATGCAGGGGTTCGTGTTGACCCTGAGCTCACTGAAATGTCAGCCCTGTGCTCCGGTCCCAACACTGCTGTTTACTGAGTGTGAGATCTTGTATACATTGCCTAACATTGCTGCTGAGTGCTTTAGCACAACCCATTTTCGGGACAGTACTTAGGTCTACAGAGGGTCACTGAGTCACCACAGGTCACCAAGTTAGGAATCTTAGAGTAAAACCTCAGGCTCCCAAGTTCCATCGCAGCACCTGAGCTGTGAGATTTGCTGGTAACATTTCTATCACTAACCTGCTCCGTGTGAGCATGGTGGACAGAGCTACGTCAGTTGTAACTGTTTTCATCCTTGGCCAGTATCTGTCCCCAGCTTGACACTACCTTCGAGCCATTCTCCTTTCCCAGCAGATGCCTGGTTTGATCTCACTATGGAAGGTTTTACTTTAAAAAAAAAAATGCTGTTCCTTTTTACCAATACTTTCCCCACTTTACAGAATGTTCTCTCGTTGGCCACAGAAAGTATCTGTTTGATTTTAATCACTCTCTTTAACGTTTCCAGCTCAAGGGGATACAGGTAAAAACAAGAAAAGGAATCAGCTGAAAAGACAAAGTTTCTTGGCTGCAAATTAAAACCAATACCAAACGCTCAGTATCTGAAAAACATGCACGTGATTCCTGGGAGGGACTTGGAAAAGAACTGGCCTCCTACAGCCATCCATCAACTGTCAGACTTCACACATGGGCACTTTAAAGACACACACTGTTCTTGTTACACAGGACGTGTTCTTGGGCATACATTCACAGCTATTTATGGTTACAACGTGCTTCAAAATCAGTTGCAAGTTTCATCTATGATTGAAATCCAACATTCATATATGTTTCAGGAATGATATAAAAAAATCTTCAGCAAGATAGTACGTGTGAAAATTAAAAGCATCTTGTACATGCCCAGTATTGTCATTACTGGAAGAACATAAGTAGGGCATGGCCTGTCAGGGTTGCCCTGGAGAAATGGGCTATGCCAGTGGAAGGATTCCACTCAACCCAACTCACGTCGGATGCACCACAGACAGATGCTATTTCCTACCTCTTGCTTTCTCCTCCAGGGTGCTGAAATAGTTCACATAAGTAAGTGGTTTCATAAGGTCCCTGGGAAATACTATGGTCTCCTTATCCCAGAACCCCAGAACCCCAGAACCATCTGTCTGTACTGCAGCTGCCAAGGACAGGATAGGTGGGCCATAACTCTTAGTTGTCCGCATAATCGTTTAAACCCTGACTCCACTTACTTGGACCTTTCGACTCATTAATTATGTCAGCACTGCTCAACTTCGTTTCTGTGTCTCTAATGACACCAGTTGTTTTGCCAGTAGAGGTATAGATAGGAATTCAGAAGAGAACATTAAAATGTTTTAAATTATCTTATTGTCTGTATGTGTAAGAGTGTTCTGCCTGTCTGTACGTCCTGTACACCACGTGCATGCAATGTCCATGCGGGCCAAAAGAGGGCACCAGATTCCTTTGAACTGGAGTTTCAGGTGGTTGTGGGCTGATATATGGGTGCTGGGAATTGAACCCAGGTCCTCTAGAATAGCACCCAGTGGTCTTAACTGATAAGCCATCTCTCCAGACCTTATTTAACTTTAAAAAATATATATATTCTCATGAAAAGTATAAGAAATGTGACAATTGTAGAGGACCTCAAATTTTATATCTCCCCTTTCTCCTCTCTCTCTCTCTCTCTCTCTCTCTCTCTCTCTCTCTCTCTCTCTCTCTCTCTCTCTCCTTCCCTCCCGCCCACCCTCCCGCCTTCTCTTATCTCTCTTTTTCTTGCTTTCTCTCTCCGGGGAAGGTGCACGGGCACATGTGTGCATTTGTGTGGAGGCCTTAGACCACTCTCAGGCATTGGTTCTCAGAAGCCACTCACATTGCTTTTTGAGGCAGGGTCTCTCACTGGGACCTGGAGTTATCAATAGGCCAGGCTGGCTGGCCAGCAAGCCCCAGGGACTCATCTGTCTCCACCTCACCAGTGCTGACATTTACAAATGGAGACTGCCATGTCAGTCTTTCTACATGGGCACTGGGGATCTGAACCCAGGTCCTCATGTTTGCAAGCTCTTTAGTGACAGCTCTATCACTAGCCTAATTGTTATGCCTTTTGAAAAGTATTTTGACAATGCTCTAGAGTATATAATATACATCTTTAATTAGCCAATCTACTTCCAAATACAGCATTGTTCCCCAAACATATAAGAAGGAATTTAAATTGTTTTTCTCACACAAAAGATAAGAGCAAAAATGCAAGTTGAGCTGTAATTCTTTATGCTGTGATCTACTTTCATTATGCCAGACTATTCCGTTTCCCTCATTCAATTTGCTTATAGATGCTAGACTTGTTTGCATCTTGACTGTTCTATACAGAACCTGTGAAAATTCCACAGGTAAAATACACATGGAAAATGTCATGGTGTTCTTTATGCTATGTAGATGTTAGTTTAGGAAATGTGGCTCAGAGTCTAAACCTGTGTTAGATCTTCACTGTTCCCCACAAACACACACTTGGAACACTTTGTTATTTGGCTGATCATGCTGTTTGGGGAGACTATAGAACTGTTACCAAGTGGGGGTTGGGTGGTGGAAGCAAGTCACTACGACTGGGCTTTTGAAGGTTATGACCTGGCTCTTGGCTCTGGACCTATTCTCTCTGCCTCTGGTCCACCACTACCACGTGAACAGCCACCATTTCACACACCTGCCTACGTAAATAGACCTGCTCTGCATGTCTCCCCTGTTAGCATTTAGGCATCTGTACTGGCCTCCCTTAGGGTCCTGACAGGATACATCCTCATCTGCAGCCACTAAGAGCATCTCTTGTGTGTGTTTGTGTGTTTCCTTATAAAAGATGGGCCTTGCCCACCTCCCTTCTCTTTCTCTTCTTTCACCCCTGTCCCTAGGGGCCAGTCTCTGCTCCCTTCTCCCTCCTCCCCTCAATAAACCTCCCACGTGGGCCCTGTTGTATGGTCTGACTCCTTCCCACCATTTTTAAATTACAACATTCCCCCACTATGATACACAGAAATTCATTAAAACCCATGAGATAAAAGGACTATTTCTTCCCTAATACATTTATGAGCAGTACTCTGGCCATAATTATACAAAAATAACCACTATAGCCTCCATCACTGCTCTCCCATAAAGAGACATTACACAATAACAGGTTAGGGCCTATTTGGAAGTGTGTGGATTGCATCTTGTGGGAAGCTCTGTTGCATCCAGAGCTCAGGAAGCTGGAGCCTCCATGGATTAGTTATCCTCACTCTAATCCTACTGTCTTTCCATCCCAGCCAGCCAGCTTATAGCACTCTCCCTAGCCAATAAAAGTCAGGAGGATTACATCAAAGAAGATATTTATCAATCAAGGAAATAATCATGCAACTGGTGGGTAATGGATGTTTTTGTATTCCCATCAATTATGAAAAATGGTGTTTTATCAACACTGGAAAACATTGACAAGTCAAGAATCACCCCGACTCATTTTTTCTTTAGCATTTATTGCATGCTTGTTAGCTGCCAGACTGATCTCCCTCTCTTCTCTCTCTCTCTCTCTCTCTCTCTCTCTCTCTCTCTCTCTCTCTCTATCCCTCTCCCTCTCCCTCTCCCTCTGTCGTCTCTGTCTCTGTCTCTTTCAAGTATTGATTAAATTATGCTTTTCAAGTGTGCATGCGTGTGTGCGTGTGCGTGTGCATGCGTGCGCACACGCGTGTGTGCAGTCTCTTCTTAGGAGCACACTACAACTGCAGTTGAGCAACATAGCAGCACATAAGCTTAGCACAGAAGAAACTCCAGGACACCACTAGGAGCATCCTGCCCCCCCTCCAGCTGGAGAGAGACAAGGGCAACTGGACAGGAGGGTCTTTTGGAAAGACATGAAATGTTATCATTGGAAATAGCCTATCACAGCACCAGATTTTTTTTTTTTAGTCCCATTCACTCTTCCTCAATATATTCCTCTCCTGACGGATACACCTTTAGAGTTTCACAGCACCACTTAATTTGTTAGAGTAGAAAGAATCTAAAAGTCAACAAAGGGGTGCAAATATTGTTTAAAATTGGTAAAAGAAAAAATATCCTATATTTCTGTGCTCTGGTAGTAAATTCATAGATACACACAGACATACAGACACACACACACACACACACACACACACACACACACACACACGCACGCATGCACGCTTGAAAAGCATAATTTAATCAATACTTGATTTAAAATCCTCTTTGTCCTTGATTAATCATTCTCCTCCATCTGAAAGTCATATGCAAATGTGATCTATTCAACATCTAAATATTATCCTAATCCATCTACTGTCTCCATCTCAGCTGCCATTATTTCTATCCAACTCACCACATGTGGCCACTAAAGTAGCCTCCTGACTCACTTCTACATCTGATATTGCTCCTCATGCCTTTTTGACACCAGGACTCCATTACACTCTTAAAAATTACTGGGGATTTCTGTATTTGTTACTCTCTTATTGCCATGACAAAATACCTTACCACAGCAACTTAGGAAGGGTGGGAGCCCACAGTATAAGGCTGCGTCTGTTATGAGGGGACACCTGGCAGTAAAACTGAGGCAGTTGGTCATGCTGCTTCTATAATCAAGAATGCTGATACAAGCTCACATTTTCCCCATCCCCTTAGTATTCAGTCCAGGAGCAGACCCTATGGAATAGTGTTACCCACATTTGGGGTAGGTCTCACCTTCTCAGCTAAACTTCTCTGGAAGTCCTTCAAGACACACCCAGAAGTGTGTCTCCTAAGTGATTCCAAATCCTGTCAAGTTGACAATAAAGACGAACTGTCAGAAGTACCAAGATCCAGGCAGTACCTATTGGTATTTACTATATTAAAAATTAAAGCTGAGATATTTTTATATTTCTCTTAAAATAATTTGTAGTAGCTCTAGAGTTCATAATATATTTAATTAATCACTCTACTTTCACATAATATATAATACTTCACAAAGCATGCAAGGAACGTAAAACACTATTCCAGTTTCCCCCATTCACCCTTTCAATATTACTTTATATGTTTATTTATGCTTATGTTTTAAATAGACAATACGTTTTCTTGTAGAACAATTTAAAGTGAGAAGAAAGTATTTTTACATTTATACTCATTGAAATTCCAGATCTCTTCATTTTTTCATATAGATCTGATTTTTATTAGGTATTTTCT
This sequence comes from Peromyscus melanophrys, assembly GCA_902168415.1. Lineage (NCBI taxonomy): Eukaryota > Metazoa > Chordata > Mammalia > Rodentia > Cricetidae > Peromyscus > Peromyscus melanophrys. The sequence goes on from CABHPR010156273.1 coordinate 11,446, forward strand.
TCTTTCTATAAAACTTCCTTCAGTGTTTCTTTCTCTTTTTTTTGTGGGATGCTAATGAATTCTCTCATTTCTGTTTGTCTGGGAAAAAAGTCTTAAAGTCTTTCTTTTTCATTTTTGCTGTGTACAGAATTGGCAAGTGATGGGGTTTTTTGTTTGTCTGTTTCTTTAAGATTTGGTAATTTACCAATGTGAGTCTGTGTCGTGACCTGTGGTGTAATCATGAGAGCTTTCTTGTCTTCCCGTGATGTTTCCTTTCTCTTTCACTTTGGTCACAATTTCTTTTTTCTTCAAGATTTCAAATATTATGATCATAAGGTTTAAGCCTTAAATCTTTCTTGGTACTCTTGAAGCCACTTAGATTTGTAATTTGACATGTGTCAGTAATTTAAAAAAATCTCAGACATATATTTAAAATATTTCTTGTCCTTCTTTCTAGAAAAAATAAAGGGAGAGATGGCTCAGTGGTTAAGAGCACTGGCTACTCTTCCAGAGGTCCTGAGTTCAATTCCCAGCAACCACATGATGGCTCACAGCCATCTGTAATGAGATCTAGTGTCCTCTTCTGGCATGTAGGCAGAGCACTATATACATAATAAATAAATAGACAGCAACAAAAAGAAAGAAAGAAAGAAAGAAAGAAAGAAAGAAAGAAAGAAAGAAAAGAAATCCTGCTATGTGGTATTAGTAATCATTTAATATTGTTCCACAATTTTTGGATACTATTTATTTATTTGTTTTTGTTTGTTTGTTTCTTATTTGTTTATTTTTTTCCTCTTTATAGTAGTATTTCAGATAGGGTCATTTCTATTGGCCTCTCTTCAATTTCTCCAATTCTTTTTTCACTCTATTGAGTTCACTGATACATTTGTCAAAGACTTTTTAAAAATGTTTTTTACTTTTAGCATCTCCATTTGATTGTTCCCTATAATCCCCATTTTTATACTGAAGTTCATCATCTGATATTGCATGCTGTCAGTTTCCCATTAACCCCAAATATATTGTCCAAATGTCTTTGTCTCCTAGTCCCCCAAAGAAAGACTTCCTGGTTGTGCTTTATGCTTTCTCAGGAGTTATTGTTTCCCCCCTCACCACGGTCATTTACTCTGTACACTCAGCTGTCCCATCTCTTTCTCATGAGTACCTGGGGAGGATGTAGGGGAAAGCCTGAGGATTATGATAGAGTCCACCTCAGACTTGCAGCTTCTAGGCACTCTTCATGTGCGTATTAGTTACCCTCTGCCTTGAGATCGTTCATTACAATTTTAGCTGAAATTTCTGGCAGCTTGAATTGGCTCAGGGACCATGTCCTCTGGCAGGTCCATGCCTTTCCTCAGATTTCAGATTAACTGGTTGCCCTGAGACCTCAGCAATTTGAGAGAGTCAATTAAAATGTATGGAATTTCTGGAGAGCTCCAATATGTGCCCATCAGAGAATGAGTTTTAAACAAGAAAAAAATAATTTAGTATTGTTATAAAAATCATTTAAAATGGCTGACTGGTTGGAAGGTTTTGATGACTTGAGAAATGGTCTTTGGGACTCAACATTTTGCAAGATCCAAGCTCCCTGCATGGTTCTAACATTACCTCCAAACCCCAGCCCACTTTCCTCACAACACTGGCCATGTTGGTTGCCCAGTTCTGCCCGTACACTAATCTATGCAATGCTTTAGATTTGGGGCTCCATTTCCTCACTGGATGCTCTTCCTAGGTCTTTGAAAGACTGTCTCCTTGTTCTTCTCCACATCTCCACCTGAATGAACCTCCCTGCAAAGCTTGTCCATGACTGCCTTGGTCTGAAGATTCCCACACTCTTTCTAAAACATACAGTATTATTTTCCAACATAATTCCTGCACCTAAAGCACAGGTATCAATGCATAAGAGGAGGCCGAAGGACTGTAAGAGCCAGAGGAACAGGGAGTTTGCTGAGAAATTGTGTCTCCCAGAAACATCAATGAAGCTACACCCATGAAGTATCGCCAACATGGCTCCCTCAGCATTCCTGGAACAAGGCTACGCCAATAGGCATGCTAATATAGAAAGGAGAACTCTCACATGAGCCTCAACCTTATACAATGAACTAGGACGCTTAAATGCCAAGAACAGGAGAATTAGTATTCTCTAAGGAAGAGCACACCAATTGGTTATCAAATATCAAATGGTCATCCCTGACAATATACAAGTAACCTTAGACAGACTGACCAGGTTGTGTTTAAATAATTAAGAATATATTTATATATATAGATATATAAAACCTTAATATATTTAAAGAAAAAGATCTATATATATTAAAAGAAGACAAGGCCATGATTTTGAAAGAGAGCAAGGGAGATACAAGAAGGGATTAGGGGAAGAAAGGGAAGGAGGAAATGATATAGTATAACCTCAAAAATAAAAATTATAATTAAAAGGTATTTGTATTTTAATGTATTTACTTGCTTGTTCTCTACCTCCTGCCCACTCATCCACTTGTGTGCTGTAGCATATGGGGTGTCCAGAAGAGCTCGTGTGGTACAGCAGCTCCTCAAAATGTTTATGACCCAAATGTCACAGATAATTTCAAAGAGCAAAACATATCAGTAATTATTCAGCTACCATGTCTCTTCAACACTCACTCTCTCTCTCTCTCTCTCTCTCTCTCTCTCTCTCTCTCTCTCTCTCTCACCACGGTTGGGGTTCTTTCATTGGACAGGTATAGCTACTATGTTCAAGCACTCTTTGTACTGAATTGGCTTTTAATCTGAGCCCAGTTGAATGCACTTCAGACACAGATGCAGGCATCACAGACATTGAAGCAAGTCTGGGAATCCACAATATGATTTCAACACATGATAAAGCAAAGCTGTTTCAACAGCGTGGGAGGCACAATTCCCTGAACAAGGAACACTGGCTTCCCATATCATAAGGTCTGGAAAATCATTGTTTTCTTTTTAAAAATTTTTACCTCACCATCCTTAGGCAATCTGAAAACAAAAGGAGTTTGAAATATCAAGCTGTTGGAAACCCCCTAGTGTTCAGTTTTGGGTGACTTGGATCCCTCAAATGATACTATACCATAGAAAGTTGTGAGGAATTAACACAAACTGGAGAACTGGCCCAGAACTCACAAATCAGTGCTGACTTATATTATGGTGGTTTTTTTTTCTTCCTTATCAAAACTATGAGACATGAAAGTAAGAATTACATCTCTTTCTAAATTTTGGATTGGGGGCATTAAATTAAATGCTTATAATTTGTGGGGACTTTTTTAAATACATTGAACCATTTTTTCTTATAAATATACTTACTTAACCCTTCTAATATACTTGGTGACTTTTTTCCTGTATGATTTTAAATGTATGTTACTAAGTAGTTGAACTTTGGGGCATACAGAAGAAAAACACACACACACACACACACACACAAACATGGGCAGTGATCCATACTAGTCATCACTGATCTAAAATGTGCCTGACTCCAGCAGAGAGAAATGACACACTATGATGGAAACAAAATTCTGTGGGGCTCAAATCCAGGTCATATCTATGTGACTGTATACACATACGTGTGTGTACTTACTCATCCATTATGCACTATTGAATCCATGCCATGTGACAAATACTATGCCGTGTGACTAATGGGGAACAAAACAAATACAATTACTTCCTTAACAGAACTCAGAATACAAGAAGAAAATAAAGATATGAGTTGATCTACAACAAAGTGTATTATATGAGCTGAAAAAAAATGTTAATAGAAAAGTGAATAATTTCTTAGTAAACCCCAGAGGAAGGATTAATAATGATAGAGATGAAAAAAAAAAAACTTACAAAGTGTCAATGGACATGTTTTCCTTAGGACACAGTAATCAGCTTATTGACAATGAATACAACAGGGAAGCAGGTTTATAGTGTGGCTCAGAAGAAGCCAGCCAGGTAATGGAGCGAGTTAGTGGAGGTAGGAGAAATGATGAAGTCACAATGCAGAAACAAAGACAGTGGTTTCTAAGAGAAGTGAGCATTAGTGTCGGAGGGGGTCTAGAGGGTCCGTGAAATGACTGCCTAAAACAGTGGACAGCTAGACACCAAAGAGGCCGCAGGGTCCTATGTGATCATTTTCATCAGTGTGATAGAAACAGATCCCAGATCAAAGCAAACTGGAGAACAGTGGGATTGTTTGAGTCAGAATGATAGGCTGACCACATATGTTATTCACCTTCCCAAAATTTCATAAGGAGAAAATTAGGAGTAGTTTTAAAATCTATAAGCCTTTAAAAATGAGAAAACAAGAAAAGACAGTAATATGTTTTGGTAGTTTGAAAGCAGATGACTGAAGAGAAGCTGCCTTAACAAACTCAGGAAAGCTGTGACTAGACAGGTTCCAGGCTGAGGGGAAGGACGTACTACTACTATTCTGATAAGTGGAAATGGTATCAAACTGACTTCTGATGGTTTGTTGCTAAGCCCATAGATTGATGCATCTTTCACCACTTACCAGAAGAGAAGCCCCTATTTGCTGTAGATGGGGATTAACAAAGAAACTCACAAGTGGTCAAGGTATGGAGAGTAAGAAATCATGGACTGTGCCATCTTAAATGTGGCATCTAGTTCATAGCTCCTTCTACCAAGACTCAGGCATCATCATGGAAAAGGAGGGCAAAAAGAGTGTAAGAGACAGTGGTAGTGGATGACTTCAAGGAAATGGTGTCTTCTGGACAAAACAGGGCAACTGCACGTAGGAACTCACAGTCTGTGACAACCTGCACAAGACCTGTGCACTCTCAAAGCTAGACCAAATCCCAACATGGAGGAGGGTACAAAGTTCCACCCCTAGCTGAGTAGGTATTATAACTGATAGCTGCTGGGAGGAGAGTCAGTTTTCTTTAAGAGTATCACCCCTTGTAAATCAAGCATGCTTCACTGGGAGGACACAGATCCAGGATTATATTGGCAGTGAAAATTGGACTTGGTAGGTGTAAAAATGAAAACAAAAGAGGACACAAATTGGATGGGTAGATCTGGGAGGGTGGGGGAGGGGAGAATCTGATCAAAATATATTGTATGGAATTCTCAAAAAAACTAATTTAAATTAAAAAAATACAACCTTGGGGGACAAAGGTAAGAGTCTACAAGTTTTCAGACAAGAAATCAAAAAGCGTATAGGTCAATATAAACTATGGGAAATCAGAACAACGTGTGACTTTTCAACATCACGCTGAAGGCAAGGGAGACTTTCAGCCTAGAATTTCATGTCCAGCTAAACAATCTGGTGAAGTTAGAGGGATCACATTCAGGTAATGTGCATTGTCAGAAAACAAAAAAACACCTGTTCTTCTAAAGCCAAGGAAGAGAAGAACATTCAATGAAAGATCAATAGTCTTGGGAGAGAGACAAAAGACAAAGAACAGAGTCCCAGGGTAGCAGTGAAGATCTCAGGTGATAGGCGAGCATCCCAGATAGAGCTATTCCAGATCTGATCAGCATCCGAAGGATGCAATTTTTGAGGCTCTTGTCCCCAGGACATCTGATGGTGGTAGGATGGGTAGAATGGCCAGGTGTACTTGGCTACTGAGAGCATCATGCTCACAAGCCCCTTCTCTCTGTTTCCCCTTTGTCGTCTGGAAGACATTTTCTCACATGGAACAATCGTGCATTAACATATTCCTCCAAGGAAGCCACAGCTGACTTTAGTAGAAAATGCAGAGAAGCCCACATCTTTTGCCCCCGTATCAGCTGATGTCAGAACCAGGTCCAACTGTCCCGATTGTGGGAAACCCTGTTTACTTGGTTCTCTTTTGACCTTGCCCTTTGATTATTCCAAATGGGATTCTTGTAAATTTTCTGAAAATATGAAGCCAGACCATGACCTAGAAATAACTGTTCAGTTTTTTGTTTTCTTGAGACTTTCTTCTAACATAGCCAAACTTGTTTTCTCTTGTTTTTCCAAAATCAAGCTATTAGTTAATATTGGTGGAAGTATTAAGGCAACTCCACGTAGTTAAAAGGGAGGTTTATTTTGTGGGGTAACTTACAAGTAAAGGGATAGGTTACAGGTCCGGGAGAGGTGAGGTGCAGTCCAGCAGTGTTCTCTGGAGAACTCTGCTCAGTCTACCTCCAGCATTCAGGATCCAGGAACCAAGAGAGCTGGCACATCCGGATCTCAGGTCTTAAGGGCTCCTGCCTCGGCCCCGCCTTGTAGACGTGACAGTTACTGGAAGCCTCAATGGGAGTAGTACTTCCAGGCCAAAGCTGGAACAGCTACCTACTACAAGTTAATACATAAGAAGATGGAAAATATGGGCAGAGTGATTAATAAAAAAAAATACTGTGTTTATTTTGGGAGTAGCAAAGAGCAGGGAAAAGTTTTGTCTGGGAAAAAGATGGAGATTGAGACCTTAGAATTGTGTTTCTGGTAGCTGTATTATTTTAACTCCTTAAATTGTACAAATACCTTTTATACATTCTCATGTGTATGGGATATGAGGGGTTAAGTGGTTTGTATTGTTTTGTTTTTGATATAGGGTCTCCTTGTATATCCTGGGGTGGTCTCTAATTCATTAGGTAGCCCAGGATAGCCTTGAATTCACAAGGATCCGCCTACCTATTTCCTGAGTAATGGAATTACAGGGGTAAAACACTCCACTCAGTGTGCATTCTCTTTTATGTGCAAGACACATTTGAAACATTTTCAAATTATTTTTTAATCTCAATAAAAGAAAACAAAAAATTAAGAAATAAAGTAATTACGTTTTTTTTTTTTTCCTGAAGAGAGGCAAAGAGATGAGCATCAGTAAGAGACACTGGTTGGAGGGGAGAAGATGATTGAGGTAACGTTCCTGTGTGGGTGACAGTTATACTGAAGGAGGATTAGGAGATATTGGGAAGAACAGAAGCATGAATGACTCAAGTCTGTGCCCACTGTATCCCCTCAGCTACCACCACTTATTCCACCATGCATAATTAGCACGAAAATGTCTCAGTAGATAGTGTAACAGACAGCTCTACATATCCAAATTAAGTCTAATCTGGACTCTAGAATCAGGTGGTTACATGAGAAAAATGCTAATCAGATTAGCGTGTGAAAGGCTTTAATCAGGAGTTTCTAGTCAAATATCTCCACAACCAGGCATTTCAAACACCCTGAAAGCTACACCAGAGGATTCACAAATGAGTGCAATAGATGTTGGAAATGACTCATTCATTGGTGAAGTGGATGATAGTGAAGCTATTAGAACGGAAGGAAAGAGCTTTTACCTTTACAGAGATGAGGCATGAGATGCTAGTGATGCGGCTAGCTGAAAATGCTGCTGTGGAGAGGGCATTCTTTCAGGTGCAGACCCACATCAGGGATGCTCTGCTCCCAGGTGCAAGGAGACAGCTAATGCTTGCTACCTCATGTGGTACCCCATGCCTGTCTCTGAGTATCCTTGCCATAGAGTCAGGTGGAGAACCAAAACAACAGAAGGCAGGGTTGGCATGGGGAGGGTCTCAGGGGAGACCTATTAGCAAATGCTTGTAAGTGTAGCAGAGGTTGGTTTGGGCCCTGCTCTCTTTAACGAAGTACCTCTGGATTTATAGGGAACTTGACATACACTTCCTACCGGTTGTAGAATATTAGTTAAAGATGTGTTCCATTTGTTTATGTTATGGAACATTTGCTTAATGACGCAAAGATGTGTTGCATTCTTTTATCTTGCATTTGTTTAATTCTGTGAAGCTGCGTTACTTTGCCTGTCTAAAACACCTGATTGGTCTAATAAAGAGCTGAATGGCTGATAGCAGGGCAGAGAAAGGATAGGCAGGGCTGGCAGGCAGAGGGAATAAATAGAAGGAGAAATCTGGGGGGGGGAAAGATCAAGGAGAGAGAAAGAGGAAGAGGAGAAGACTCCAGGGGCCAGCCACCCAGCAACATAGCAAGTCATGGAGAAAGAAGTAAAGAAAGGCACACAGAAATAGAGAAAGATAAAAGCTCAAAGGCAAAAGGTAGATGGGATAACTTAAGAAACACTGGCTATGGGGCTGGAAAGATGGCTCAGCAGTTAAGGGCACTGGCTGCTCTTGAAGAAGACTAAGGTTCAATTCTCAGCACCCACATGGCAGCTCATAATTGTCTGTAGTTCCAGGAGATCTGACACCTTCATACCAATGCACGTAAAATAAACTTAAATAAAAATAAATTAAAAAAAGAAAGAAAGAAAAACTGGCCAGAAATAAGCCAAGACAAGGCTGGACATTTATAGGTAAGATTAAGTCTCCATGCATGTATTTGGGTGGTGGGCCCCCAAAAGAATCAAAGAGTAAAAGACAACCAACTACACCTACTCAAGGCTCCTTGTCAGGTACTACAATCATTAACCGATCTTGACAAGTGTGAATAAATAAACTGGTTTAAGTCCATTTGCAACCTTTACTCAACCTGCTTGCTGGATGGCCCACACTTGGATTCAGCTTTCAGATTCAATCCTTCCTTGTGTTATGCCCTGCTCAAAATTTTCTGCCCTGTCTTGTTTATGAACCTCACTTACCACTTCATTAAAGCTATTAATATTTAGAGAATGCATAATGTAAGCTCTGCTTAACAAGTAAAAATGTAAGCTTCCAAATGAGACTCCTGCTGCTCAATATTTTTATAGTAATAGTTGTTCATTATAAGGATCTCAAATCAATAATTCAATCTCTCTCTCCCTCCCCATCCTACCCATACACTTAAAATGTGCCAGATACTATCCTATATGTTTAATATGAATTAACCTGTATAATTTTCACAACAAACTTGTAGCAGGTATTGCTAATACCCACATTTGGCAGAAAAGGCAACTGAGTCAGACAAATGTAGAATAAGTTGTCCAGAGTGGCACAGCTGTCATTCAACCTGAACCAATTGGGCTCTAGAAAGAAGACTTTCAACTTTCAGAAAATAAATATAAGAAAAATATTAGTTTACACCACTGAGTTTATCATTGTTTTAATAACAATAGGAAACTAGCTTAGCTCCATGTACTCAAACATCTTTCTGGTGTGAAATGGACATTGACAAGAAAAGATGTGGATGGATATATGCTTGTTGAAATTATTACAGTGATTGAAAAGGAACTAGGGGTGCAGACACACAAAAATACAGTTATCATGCACAAAAATGACTAGCTATGAGTTTGAAGGGAGATAAAGGACACTGTCTCAGAGCACAGGTCTTTATTCTGAGCGAGGATTGCTTAGAACTTCCTGTGGGATTTGAGCAGGTCTTTCAATTCTTCTGGACCTCCACACCTTCCAATCACTCACAACCTAAAAGCATCATGAAAGATGACAGATTCACCTAACCTCACAGCGCAGAACTATTATTAACTGTGTTAAAGAAGAAAGACTCTGAGACAGGTCATCTAAGACTTTCGTTATAAGAATGACATTCTAAGTATGTTTTTTCCCCTTATTTTCATTTATTTGGAACCAATAACAATGTGTCCCAAGATTTTCTGACACAGCCAAAATATATCATTGTGAGTAGCATTAAGAAGCAGATTCATGAAGATGTGCTCAAGGCTGACTTTAAGGACCACCATGTAATATAGCCCTGAGGTTTTCTCCCTTCTCTTTAATGGATTCTTTTAGTAGCTTGCCATTCATCACACAAACTGAGCACACAAACCACAATGGCATCAATCATATGTCTGGAAACTGTGCATTTGTATAACCTCATTTTGTCTATGAAATACACAGAGTAAGAATTTCTGACACCATTTTCTTGGCTGAAAACTAATAGACATGTGTATAACACCATAGATATGGGTAGATCAGAGTTTTACAGTCAGCAGTAGAGTGTGTTTATGTGTATTGTTTCTTTAACAATACTGTTACTGCAGAGTATAACAGGAGGGTGCCCTGCAGGGACTGGATGAGGGTGGGGACGGGACAAGAGCCAGGAAGTAAAGGACACGGCTGTGGAGACTGGGAGACTCTTGACGGTATTTGTCCTTGTGCCCACAGTTGACAAAACCACTTGATGTTTTGTGGACTGTGCAGCTCCAGCTAGAATTCAGTTGGGATGGCCACAAAAGATAGGAAAATTAGCATCTGGAAAGTGACCAAACCAACTGAAATGAACAGGTTATTAGAGCCCCCACCAAAGCCTGCATTTTAAATCTTTTGACAGATGACAGAGTTTGGGCAAAACACACATTCTCAGAGTCAAACCCAGTAGGGCATCAGGTGAAGAAGCACAACGAACTGTAGGTAATTCTCTTCTCATCAAAAAAGGAATTACATTGTTGGCTGTGAAAAAGATAGCAAGGACATTCTCCTTCCATTGAGAATCTTATCATAATGAGCTGGTAAGGATGTGAGAGGAAACAATGAGATGGAATAAACCTTATTAGATACAGCTGTCTCAATGATGACAGTCCAAAGAGATAGGATAACAGCTTTCCTGACACGGATCTCATTGACACTTGAAGGAAAAGAAGTATAGCATAGGAAGGAAAAGGAAAAGGAAGAGAAAAGGAAAGTGGGAAGACAGAGTTTTTGCAAGCCACTTTTGTAGAGATATAAGGAGGAAAGTAGAGAACACGAGGAAAAAACAAGAAGAAAGGAAATATAAAGGCACAAAGCAAGGGTTGCTTCCTGCCCGTCACTGGTGTCTGTCAGCACACTGTCTCCACGTCTGACTCATTGCAGCCTCCGCCTTCTCTTCCCTTTTCTGACCCCAGGATAGAGCTGATAGAAAGAAGGTGCTTCTTGGCTCCTCTGTGCTTTTATGAAGACAGGGCTGGGCAGCCCTGTATCCCGTCTTTCCCAGACAGAACGAAACGCTGCCATGTGACCGCATAAAATCCATCTCCCCAAAGAAAGGCAGGGTGCTTGTGAGTACAGACAAGAATGATGTATCAGGTGACCCAAAATACAGCCAATACCCACAGGTTCTCTGTCAGTGTTATCTTGCACCAAGTTCCAATCACCCACAACTTAATGAAGATGCTTAAAACAAAGCATCCTAAAAGACGACAGATTTCCCCTAACCTCACAGAGTAGAACTGCAAAGATGGTCTGATGTGTATTCCTGTGAGTTTGCTCCAACAATAAAACCCCTAGATAACTGAACTCTGACCTCTTAAAGTTTCCACTGAAAATATAAAAACATTACCATTTGTTGCAAATTAGGTGGATAGAAAGATTTAGATATTATATATCTATAGATATAGATATATAAATATAGATATGTAGATATATAAATATACATATAAGCTTATATATACATATGTATATATCATTTTTGTAGCATTATTTATTGTGACTTATCTGCCCTGGTTTTTAATCATTAGCTGTACCAAACATGCCCTGTAGAAACAGATATGTGACTTTCTGTGGTGTTCTGAAGGACAGGAAGCTCCACTCCAAAATAACAAAAAATAGTTATTTTATTATTCTTTGCATTTTTACACTTTGACTGATTTTTTAATTATGAAATTTTTTTCCAACATGAGAATGTGCTATGGCTTAACTCTGGAATGTCTTCAAAAGGCTCACTCTTTAAAAACTTGATCCCTAGCTTGTTTGGCCTTTAGGAGGGAGGGTCTGGCTGACAGAATTAGGTCATGAGGAGTGGTACGTTAAAGGTTATACATGCCCATGATTCTGGCCTATGCTCTCAGCTTCCCGGTCTGCTACCATGAGCCTCTGCCACGGCTCCTCCCACCGTGCCCTCCCCTCAACGATGACTGACTCTCTCTAAAACATTGAAGCAGCGTCAACCTGTCCTCCCTTAAGTTGTGTCTGTTGGGTTTTTTGTTACAACAACAAGGAAACTGTAACTAATTCATAATGCTATTATGCCTCTCAAGAGTATCTCTGCTGTGCTTGGGATCTTGAATCCTTCCAAAGTTTATTGTTTAAAAATAATTGTTAAAATAGGGGGTGGAGAGTTAGTTCAGCGGTTAAGAGCACTTGTTGTTTTTGCTGAGGATTGGGGTTCAGTTCCCAGCACCCTAATGGTAGCTCACAACCATCCATAACTCCAGTTCCAGGTGATCTGACACTCTCTTTTGACCTCTGTAGGCACCAGGGATGCTCACATGCAGTACACACACATGCAGACAAAACACTTAGACACACTAAATAAATAAATCTTAAAAATGTAAAATAATAAATCTAATGGAGGATGGCTAGAGAGATGGCTCAGTAGATAAGAGCCCATGCTTCTCATCCAGAGTGTCAGAATTTAATTCCCAGCACCCACATCAGGCAGTTCACATCAGCTGGAACTCCAGTTCCAGGGAGATTGGGTGCCTCGGGCCTCTTCAGGCACCCGTACTCATGAAGACACCTGCTACCACCATGATATGCTACCTTTCCCAAGACAAAGGATCCAATAAATGATGAACCCGAGTCTCTAAAACTGCACGACAAAATTAGCCTTTTCTCATCTTTGCTAGCTACATATCTGACAGAGCATTAATATCTAGAATATACAAAGAATTTAAAAAACTATATATCCACAACTATAAAAACCATGAAACAACACAGTCGATATAATGGGCTAACGAAATGAGCAAACAGTTATGCGAAAATAAAGTACAAATGGCCAATAAACATATGAAAAATGGTCAGCATCCCTAGCCATCACAGAAATGCAAATTGGAAACTAAACTGAGAATCTATTTCACCCCAGTCGGAATGGCAGCCATCAACAAAAGACAACTAATGTTAGGAGGGTGTGGACAAAAGGAAATTAGGACTGTTGATCTTGGTTGTCAACTTAGCAACATCTGGAATCAACTAAAACCCCAAGGAGCTAGGCACACCTGTGAGAGAGACCCACCCCAAACCTGGGCCACACCTTCTGGTGGCAGCCCACAGAAAAGGACATGGAGGAAGGAAGCTTTTGCTTTCTGCCTGCTTGCCCTCGCTCTCACTGACAAGTTCATCTATCCTGCTGCGGAGGCATCCCTTTGCTGATTTTAGAACCTACTTCTTCTGGCCTCCCACATAGGCTGAAGACAAGAAACTCTTTAGGACTTCCCTGGGATGCCAGCACCAGATTGAAACTGCTGAAACATCCAGTCTCAGGAAATGGACAACTACCTTGGCCTTTCCTTTGAGAGACAACCATTGTTGGGCACTCAGATCATAGCCTGGAAGCCACTCTAATAAATCATATACACAAACACATACACACACACATATGTATGCATATGTATTCATACTACACAAACACACACACATATATATACATATATGTATTCATACTACACAAACACACACACACACACACACACACACACACACACACACACACACACACACACACACACACGTTGTATCAGTTCTGTTCTTTAGGAAAATCCTAACACAGAAACTCTTATACACTGATGGTAATAATGTAAATTTGGTATTGTCGCTATGGAAATGAGTGTGCTGGTTCCTCAAAATGCTCAAAATAGACTGACCACATAACTCAATTGTACCACTCCTGTTTTTTTTTTTTTTTTTTCTTGAAAGAGCCAAAGTTAACATCACAGGGATGCTTGCCCACCAGTGTTCACTGAAGCTCTTTTCACAGAGATGCTTGTCCACCAGTGTTCACTGAGGCTATGTTCACAGGGATGCTTGTCCACCAGTGTTCACTGCAACACTGTCCACAATTCTAAGTTATGTAGCAACCCTACATGTCTGTAATAAAAGAAACAAACAAAGAATGTGTGGTTTATAAGCACAATGGGATTTTTTTTTTTTGCAATGAAGAGAGAAGTTATATCATCTGTGTGGAAACTGGTGATGATCATATAAAATTAATTCAATCTCAGCAAGATAAACACCACATTGCCTTTCATTTGTGAATCCTAAATTTTATATGTTTATAAAATCACATATGCATAAATGACACAAAAGTAAAAATAAAACTGTCTAGTGAAACAAAGTGGATGAGTGGATCGGGGAACGGGGAGGAAAGAGGGGGTGCTAGGCTATGGGTGTGATATGCTCAAGAATATTATGTATTTATATGAAATGGCTATATGTAACCCAGTATAATAAAATTTAAGAATCTAAAAAAGTAAAAAATAAGCCTTTTCTCTTTCTAATCAGTTTATCTCAGATGTTTGTTATAGTAATGGGTGTCTACCAGCAGTTTTATCTTATAATATTGCAAGTCTAAAATTGTAGATAACTATTGTGAATACATATGAACATAAGAACACTTACAGACACACACATAAATTTTGTTAGAATATGTTAAACAGCTGATTATAAACATGTGGAATTCTAGTTCTAAGATACAACTTCCTAACTTTAATTGTTAAATATTAACAAGGGAACAAAGATTAATATCTAGAAACACGAAGTAAGAAAAGTAGCCTCAGACCAATTCTTAAACATCATAATTATAGATGTAGGCAATAAGCTACATTTTAAATGTTTGCTTTCAAAACTAATCACATGAAACATGTTAGTAAATAAACACAATGGGGATATGCTTTGTTCATAGCTTATATATTTTATGCATATAGTAAACACAACAAAGGTATGTTTTGTTCATGGCTTATGTGTTTTATGCATATGGTAAACACAATGAAGGTATGCTTTGCTCCTGGATTATATACTGCATGCATAGAGTAAACACAATGAAGGTATGTTTTGCTCATGGCTTATATACTGTACGCATATAGTAAACACAATGGAGGTATGTTTTGTTCATGGCTTATATATTTTATGCATACAGTAAACACAATGGAGGTATGTTTTGCTCCTGGCTTATATACTGCATGCATATAGTAAACACAATGAAGGAATGTTTTGTTCATGGCTTATATATTTTATGCATAAGGTAAACACAATGGAGGTGTGTTTTGCTCATGGCTTATATACTGCATGCATATAGAGCCCTTATTACATTTCTGCTGCTATGGTAAAACACCCCAACAAAAATCACCTCAGGGGAGAAAGGGCTTATCTAACTTAAACTTTCAGGCTACAGACCATCACCCCGGGGAGTTGAGGCAGGAACTTGAAGCAGCTGGTTGCATCCACAGTCGTGGACAAAGAGACGGTGCATGCCGACTTGCTCAGCTCACCTTCTCACTCTAAGACAGTGCAGGGCACAACCCAGGGGGTGGTGCTGCCTAGAGTGAGAGTCCATTCCCACGTGATTCCAGGTTTCATCCAGCCCACAATTAGAATTAATTATCATCTATAGGTAGGCAGACGAATGGATGAACTCTAACTCACACTGTCATTTAAAGGTCCCAGATGCCAGAGTTCCCATCAATATCATTAGGATAATGGCAGCCCATTGGGATTTTTTAACAAAGGGAGGAAGCTCACAGAGAACTTGTTCTCAACATTTGCATCATCCCAGTAATAATAATGTTCCTACTGTCTATAGTGTATGAGTGTTGGCTGGTGTCAGAGCTCATTCAGTGTGCAAGGAAACAGGGATTGGGAAAAGAGCATGGGCAGACAATGGGCAGTTAATGTGTCTGACACAATTTATATGAAGTGTAAATAAAAAATATTTTTAATGGGTACCTTTGAAGAGGATAGCGAAATTAAAGGGAAAATGAATCATTTCCACTTTTCATATTATAGACCTCCAGACATTTACATTTTAAAATAAAAGAGAGGTGTTACAATTATCAAAAAAAAAAAAAACAATGTCTTAAAACTGTTATGAGTTATTCTGAAGTAACTCGGTTTAAATAACATTGGTACGTAAGTCTTTTAAAAAGGAACAAAAAATAGTTTCCCATAGATAGCTCAATGTCAAGAGCGGGCATTATTTCCCGGGATCAGCCAGGGCTCTGTATGATTTAGTGGCTGTCGTTTGATCAATGGCTGCAGTGATGGAGTGGCGAGCTTGCCGATTAAGTTCGCGGATGAAGCTGTGTTAACTAAAGCTTTAGGAGCTGTGATTAAGATCCAAACTGGCCTGTCAGAAGTGAGTTATAGCCAAATGTGGGGGAGGATGTACTTGGGAGTGAAGAATGGATCTCTGAAGATGGTAAGGGTCAGACAAAAGCTCTCAGATGCCTCTGGTTTCACATAAATCACATGCCAGATGCATGCACATCTGGAATAAATGGGGCTATTTTCAGAAATATGGCACCTCAAACATTTCAAGTGTTGAGGGAAGACAGCAATGGAGAGAAAGGACACATAGTTAGACCTTGCTGTATTTGATATCATCAAGGCAAATATCATAGGGTGGACTGCATACCAGGGCAGGTTAAAGAGAAAGAAAGAAAAGAAACGGGCTTTGTCACAATGTTCAGGAGTGTGTCTACCTTTGTTTTGACAACATGCCTTATCTCTGAGTCTTGACTGTGGCTGTTCTAAGCCCCGGATCTTCTCTGTGTGGTCCAGGGATCTGCAGTAACAGACTTTCCTGGGAGCCTCAGAGTAACCCACAGCCCAGGCGGCAGCCCAAGCTGAACTAGAATCCGAATGTTAATAGGCCCCCTCAAGGGGGTCCACACACATGTCCAAGCATGGGTAGTGCCTCCCCAACCTCCTCACACTCCGAAGGAGAAGGACCCTTATTTGCAGTCTTCTTGCTTTTGATTTAGCCTAGCAATGGCTGGGCAGGAGAACTGGCAGTAATGTGAGAGGCTAAACAGACAGACTGAAAAGGTTAGTTGGGAGAAAATACACAAAGAGAAAGTGTCAGCCCTGGGACTTCATAGATGAAGTTCAAGAAAATGAAGACAGAAGGAGAGACAACAGGACAAATAACTAGAGAGAGACGGCGGCTAAGCATATTAGTCAAAGGACCACTGTCCCGTGTCTCCATCACCATTCTTCCAGAGACCTCAGAAAAGACTGAAATGTCCTGGTAACTATCTTTGAGGATTACCACTGATAATTCTATTAATGTGAAATCAGATGGGATGGAACTTTATACTGGCCACACATTTGCAGGCTTTCCTTACTCTCTTTCGGGGAGCAGAGTGGGGAAGGCATTAAAATTTTAACACAATTCTCATCATCTCAGAATAAGCAGTTAACCTTTCTGTATCATTTCCAAATGAGAAGAATTTTTCATTATCTCACCACTTTGTTTTCACAAGTCTCTCTGCTTAATTACTTAATGATAATATCTACAGTGAGAGCCACACACCACATTAGCTTAATTCCACAGAAAAGGATGTGCTGGGCATTTTCAAAGCTGTGTATTTCCAGGACAATGGTGAAGAAGTGAAATGAAAATAATTTTCAGTAGGGTGGATCTAGACTAGCAGTCAGAATATTTCAGCACTTGCATTGAGTGAAATGAATTGCTTAAATATCATCGAGCACCATTATATGATCATAGCATGCTCCATCATCTCACAAGAACACTTGCTCAGCTGTGTTCATAGCAGCATTATTCATAATAGTCAGAGTCGGCAAACAACCTAGATGCCCACCAACCAAAGAATGGATAAAGAAAATGTGGTAGTAATACACACAATGGAGTACTACTCAGCTGTAAAAAACAAGAACACCAGGAAGTTTGAAGGCAAATGGACAGAACTGGAAAAAAATCATCCTGAGGGAGGTAAACCAGACCCAAAAAGAGAAACATGGCATATACTCACTCATAAGTGGTTATTAACTATAAAGTAAAGGATAACCATGCTACAATCCAAGACCCAGAGTGGCTAGGTAACAAGGAAGGTCCAAGGGGGAACACATGGATCTCCCTGAGAAGGGGAGACAGAAGAGATCTCCTGGGTGGACTAGAGTGGGTGGGGATGTGAACTTGAGGATCAGGTTGGAGGTGGATGGAGGGGGAGAGTACTGAAAGAGAAGACTAGAAAGAGGGGGCTTTTCAGGGTCAGGTAGAAACCTGATGCAAGAGAAACTCTCACGAACCTACAAGGATGACCCCAGCTAAGACTCCTAGCAATAGTGGATATGTAGCCTGAATTGGATCTCTCCAGTAATCAGACTGGTGACTACCCCAATCATCATCAGAGAGCCTTTATCTAGTAACTGATGGAAACACATGCAGAAACCCACAGCTAAACATTAGGCTGAGCTCAGGGAATCCTGCTGAAGAGAGGGAAGAAAGGTTGTATGACCAGAGGGGTCAAGAATATCACAAGAAAACCCCCATAATCAACTAATCTGGGCTCATAGGGGCTCACAGAGACTGAACCAACAACCAGAGAACCTGCATGGGACCTACCTAGGCACTCTCCATATATGTGACAGTTGTGTAACTTGGTCTACACGTGGGAGTCCTAACAATGGAAGCAGGGGCTGTCCCTAATGCTTTGGCTGGCTCTCGGGAACCTATTCCTCTACTGGGTCGCCTTGTCCAGCATAAGTACAAGGGGAGGTGCTTAGTCTTACTGCAATTTGATACTACGCTTTTTGGATATCCATGGGAGGCCTGCCCCTTTCTGAACAGAAACAGAGAAGTGGATTGAGGGTGTGCGTGGGGGGGGGGGGGGGGGGGGGGGGGAGAAGGGGGAGAAGAGGGGAAAAGGCGGGGGGGGGGTAAAAAAAAAAAAAAAATAAAATAAAAAATAGTAGAAAAGGGAATCATAAAGCACTTAGTAGGATACACTAACTCCAGAACTTCAGGCTTCTCTGTGTAATCTATACACATCAAAAAGTTACAAGACAGCTGGGCGGTGGTGGCACACGCCTTTAATCCCAGCACTCGGGAGGCAGAGCCAGGCGGATCTCTGTGAGTTCCAGGCCAGCCTGGGCTACAGAGTGAGTTCCAGGAAAGGCACAAAGCTACACAGAGAAACCCTGTCTCAAAAAAAAAGTTGCAAGACAAAAACATGAGTCATGAAAAGAATGGCTGGTAGAACTGAAGCAACGTTGACACATGGAAACAACTCTCATAACATTTATTTTTAAAATAGTTTTCAGGTCAGGAAAATGGCAACTTTTTGAAATAAGCCCTTCTTGCCTCCTTTGCTCTTTGGTGTATGTTTGATTTGAACTCCAAGTTAGGAGTCTACAGACAAAAATTTATTTTCATTTAACTTAACCACAGCCTTTGGTGTCCTGTTGACTGGATGCCGCCCTGTTGGACTTGGACATATTACTATGTGGCTAATTTTAGAGCAATTTCAGAAAATGCCTTTCCTCTCAAAGTGATATTTAATTAGACCATCGTAAGAGAATTTTAAAATACACTCACACACATACACACACACACACACACACACACTCACACACACGCACACTGACAAGAAATGTGCTGAACTTGGTCAAAACTCTGTGTGTGTGTGTGTGCGCGCGCGCTGAATTTTTAAAAGAAGTATCTGTAATTGCTGGTGGGTTATCACAGAAGTCTTCCACACAAGAGACAGGTGGGGAACTCGCTGATCTGAATATGCTTTTGAACTACTTTGTCAAAGCTGCCCCACTTCAAGAGTTCCATGAACTACGGTAGGACGGCGAAGGCAGGAAGTCATGTAGGCTGATGGCTGCTGTCACAGTTCCCCTGGGTGAGCTACCCCAGACCTGGGCATTGCATCCTTCTGTCCGTTCTGGAGGCTCAGTCCATGCTCCACTGTCAGCATGTTTTTCTGGCTTGGAGTGTCAGCATCTACACTCCAATTACAGTTAATACACTAATCCCAAGCACTGATCTCCACTCCCTCAGCTGCCAAATCTACTGCTGAAATTGGCCAAACACCAGGACCAGGGAGTCTTAAGGGAAAATAAAATGCTGAGAGGTGCAAGATGCTGTCCACTTTCTACTTAAATGGGTTTGTCATGACTCTGGGGATTAAGGTCAAAATTCTTAGAGCAAATTTCATAGTCCCTTACCAACCTGGCCCCCTTGCTTCTGCCCCTTGCTGGCATTACTGTCCAGCCAATCTATCTTTCTCCTCACCAGAGGTCTTGGGGTTTGGCCCTGACTATGGGAATTTGCCTACTGCCCTTGTAACTCTCCATGATCCAAGTCCTAATGTCAATGGCCTTACAAATGTCAATGGCCTTACCTCCAAGAAGCTCACCCCAAACAATGCAACTAGAGAGTTTGTTCCCTTCATTATATGATCCCATGGAAGTCCAAACTCTTCCAAGAACACATACCTCACAATTTCAGTTACATGGCTATTTCATTTTTACTACCGCTTCTCCTTGGCCCTGAGTACCATATTTCAAGTTCTGGGTGGCTGACACACACAGACTAGTAAGTGTGTGTTAGTCGAATGAATAAATAAGATGGAGAAGAGACAGGGTTACGTAAGCTACCTTAATACTTTGCATGTTCAAGTCTCTTCTACCAATATTGCTAGCTCTTGCTTCTGAATTGGCATGCCCCACTTAATTTTATCATCTCCAGGTGGGAAATTCATGTCAGGCATATGAAGTTTCTCAAAGCCAATGGCTTAGAGAGGAAGAGGAAGATGGAGAAACAGAAGATGATAGCAAAGGAAAGATGCAGTGGAGAGGCAAAGGAAAGAGGGGACGGGGCAGTGACGTGGGAGAAAAGGAAGAGAGATATAGAAGAGGTGTGCTCTCTAACGCTGGAAAGACAACTCTGATCTAGACGATTTGGGGGACATCCTTAAGTTAAAATGAGGAAACACAAGAGAAAATCCCTGATTAAAACCTTCCTTTGGAAGAAGAAAAGGCTTATATAACCTTTCTGGAATGAATATCAAAAAACGTGGCACGCTAACAGCATGTTATAAATAGTACGGATTATAAATTGTTTTTACAAAGATGAACAAAGCATAAGAATGCTGACTGGCAATCTTCAAACTAGTAATAATTTTGATTTCCAGTTAATTATCTTCGGGGTAAGAACAGAGTGCTTTGGAGGACATTTAAAATCGTTAGAAACCAGTGTACTACCATCGCCCTAACAATCCTGGTGATGTCACTCGCTTTGAACAATATGAAGACCAGCTGTAAGCAATAGAGAGGGAAGACTAAGGACTAACTGTTCACATGCAAAACTCCAGCCTGTTGAGGAGGACTTCTTGGGCAGCACCAGATTGTTAAGCTAAATTATTAGCTTATTTTAATTGCAAGTGTGAAAAGACTGTATTATGCAGAATGGCACTTAGCCAGGGCTTTTTAGCTGAGAGAACTTCAACTCAGAAAACTGCACAGTGCCAAAGCTTTGAAGTGTACTTTGCAGATAAGTGACGGTGAATCCTCTGTAGTTTCAGGAACAATGTTCAAAATATACTCAGCTATATTCAGAAAGTGTCCGCATTAGAAACATTTGAATTACTCTTGGCCCTTTTTACTTATACTTCAATTACTGAAGACAATATATCTTTCAATGTCCCTTTCTAGAAGGAAATGAGTATCATTAATGTCTCAGCTCCCTGACTTCACTGTTGTTTTTAATTCCCGGGTTCTGTCCTACATTGACAATCTTAAAATGTGAATCTTCTCCTTAGCGGATGCTTCATTCACTTTCGAGAGAAGATGTTGGAATAGTCTGGCGAGACAGAGTCTCTAAGTCAAGTTTCTGACATAATTAAGATGTTTTGCCAAAATGGGCAAAAGTCAAAGTCTTTGTGAAACAGCAGACGATTTCAATGAACCAGAGGCAGGCAGGATTCTGCAAGTAACCACATTGAACACTTGTTCACACACACACACACACACACACACACACACACCACAAATAAAAACCAAACAAACAAACAAACAAACAAACAAACAAACAAAACCCAATACCTCAAAGAGGAGCTCGCTCATAAATCAGCCAAGGCTCTCCCCTTCTCTGACTCTACCTCCTCTTCAGCCTGATACCTAACCCCGTTAGTTTTATTCTAAGATACACTGCGGGTCAGCACATTTCTAAGACTCAAACTCCTACAGTGATTTCCGCCCTGATTTCTTCAATGCCATCTTACAAGCCCTCTTGCAACATGCTCACTAGTCACTCATAGGTTAGGGTACAGAACAGAAATGCAAGTGGGTGATGCCCGCAGGTGAGGCCTTACCTCCTCCACCCTGACGGTTCTTTAAGACCTAGCGTTGGAAGTAAAAAGAGAACAGTACTTAATTGTCCAGTAAATATGTGAACAATGAAAATTAATAAACAACATAACCAAGGAATTGGTCAAAACCAAGAGTGAATTACAGCTGCTGGTGGCGACTCACAACCTGCCCACAGTGACTCTTCAGTAGGAAGGCAGGACCACTAGCCACTCCTGCTCTGAATCCCAGCCAGCTCTGTGCTCACATTTCAGCAAAGTGCATTTCATGATTAATCTTAGTCCTCCCACTTTCTGTGAAATAAATGAATCTAAGTGTTTTCTAGGGGAAAGGGAAATGGTAAATGAGTCTCTCCAATTTCTTTCAATGAAAAGTTTCTAAATCCAAAAAGTAGAAACTGAACAGCAGTTCACACTCTACCTTTACTAGGAGGAATTACGTTGTAACCATCGACAAGTTCCCTATCCTCCTATTAGCCTTCCTATTGAGCCAAGAGAAGCCATAGTTGCCCTATCAAGATCTGGGATGCCTGCGGTTGCTCCACCTGGGTTCTCACCAGCCTTTCTGTTTTGGCCTTGCCTTTCACTTTGACATGGATATCTCTCTCTCTGATCTGCAAATCTCCTTCCAGGAGTCTAACAGGAAGTCTGTTTTGATCTACAGCCCAGTGGAAGGTGAGATCTGGATTTCGGCATCCAGTGCAGGCTGCCTCCCTGTTGACATTAATCTTCTGACTTGGCTAGGTCTAGACAATAGAAGTTGGAGAGTGTTAATCTTCACATTCGCCAGACACCAACTCATCAATCTGCCTGGGGGGCAGAGAGACTCATAGCGTTTTCTATTTGCTCCTGAGAAGACACTGGGCTGTTTGATCCTCCATTACCTTTTCTCTAAAAGATTGAATTACCCTCAACGTTGACATGTCCTTCCGCCAGAGCATCTCACACCCCACAAGGCTGAAGAGGAGAACAAAAGCACCTTCGTCGGCTCCAGGAACCAAGTCAGAACAATGCTGAATTGGTTTAGGATGCTTTCTCAGCAGAATAAAGCAAGAAAGATGCTGCCCATTTTGGCGTGGGTCATACTCCCTGATGCATATCCCCGAGGGGTTTCCTAATTGCAGTATTTATGGGCACCTCAAAAAATGAAGTTTAGGATGAAAGTTCTTAAATGCTGCTCCAAACTGTAAGTTATTAACAAGAGAATACAGTCAATGAGCTGGGTAGCTAGCACACATTTTCTTAGATGCAAATATTAACAAACCTGAAATTTTTCCTATACATAAAGTGGTAATTGGGGCATTTTTTTCCTGCTTAATCAAGGCATCATTATATCTTGTCTCTACCTACTGCTGATGAGTGATTTTCTTTGGAAAAATGACCTGGGATTTTTGTTTTGACTTTTGTTTTCCTTATATGAACTGAGATGTCACTGTGTGTGGCTAGAGACTAAAAGATCATCCTCTGTGTGTCTTTCTGCATGTCTGTCTTGCTGTCCTCCTCTCTGCCTGTCTCTCTCCTTATCTGTCTTTGATTCTGCTCCCACTCCTGTGTTTCAGAAGTTAGAGTCATATTAATACATCTCTCAGCCATTTCCAGTTGCTCTGGCTTTAGGGATGCCGATCTCAGAAAGGCTGAACTGACTCCTTGGCTGCCTTCCATTATGACCGCTTCACTAGCAGTATAGGATCCTCTGAAAGGAGTCTCTCTTCCACATATCTAGCTTGAGCCAGCACTCAGATACTAAAATCACTTAAAATGAAGACCTTAATGGAAGCAGAAGCAAAGGCTCATGCCATGGGTCAAGAGTAAGATGGCAGTGGCTTGCTGGAGCTTTGAGATCAGGTGCTGTGTCTGTGGAAACGGGAAGTGGAAGGGGCAATCTAAGATACTTTTTCACAATCCGACACTTCCCATCGCCTATTTCATCTAGAACTGCCTACTCTGAGCCATTGTTTTTTAGACCCCACCCCCTTAAGTAAATGTTTTGCTCCCCATTTATTTTCAGCATGTTGCCGAATCAGGAAACAGATCCTGGGACACCCCTTCAACTTCAGCTTACCTGCGCTTTAACTCAACATGGTGCTCTGTATTCTAGGTTTATTTGTAAGTAATTCATTTTATGGTAAGCCAAACAAGGATAGTCATAATGACTTAAAGTACCATGTTTACACTGTAACTTAATTTTGGGAATTTACAAGTCATGAAGAATAAGCTTTACCAAACACATATATACCCAGTGTTTGGTAGCTTGCTGGATCATATCAAAAGGCTAGTTCCATCTTAACATTATATTGGCTCAGAAACGGTACACTAACTTTCTTGGTGCCTAAAAGCAGTGCTCAACAAAGCCTAGAAAATCAGGATTAAAGTCCTATAAAAAGTGAGGTATAACCTATACACATAGTAGAATTTTGTATATATGCAGAAAGTATCTGGGTTTCAATTTTTATCATGGTGTGATTTTTTCCACTGAAAACAAGCTTGCTGTTCCAACTTAAATACTCGTGCAACTTTCAGATCTCCTAAAGACTGGTAACCTAGAAACACAGTTTAGGAAATAAACCTCCTACACAAAAGCAGCATGGAAGGAGGAGTAGTCGAGTGTGGCCAGCACACATGTGTGATCAATTCTGCAGGAATCATCAAGCAGATGAGTTAACGCCCAGAAGCCTATACATCTGTCTTCTTGGTGGTTCTTTGAATGCGCTAGGCCTCATCATTACATTTGCCAGCGAATGAATTTTCTTTCTTTCAAGCGCTTTTTGAGCCAGGAGGTGTTGGCCCTGACAAACACTCTGAAAAGAGAAGGTTAAATCCACACAACCTGGAGTCAACTAGTGAGAAAACCGAAGAATTCTCTTTGACCACAAAGTTGTTTTCTCTTTGGGAAATCTAAATGTTATCAGCCATTTATTTTGCAAGGCTTTCTTTACCACCCTGGGTAAAACTTACAGATCAAATAGTCGAACACCATGTAACATCCATAGGCGATGAACAAACACCTTAGATAAAAAAAGAAAAGAAGAAAGTGATTTATCATGAAGTGCTGGGCATTTAAACTTTGAGTGGTAGAGCACTAGACTAGACAGATCAAGCAAGGAGAAGTTTTCCCTGGAGGAAGAAGCCCAAGACTACAAATAATTCAGATTTTTGGAATATCCCAGTTAGCACCCACATACTTCCTCCCCATGCCGTAGAGAGAATGGCTTCCATGGAGACCTGCAGCTTCCACAACACCAAATGGCTATTTTGAAGTTCCTTTTGTGTTATTTTTTGAATTTTATGTGTATAGATGTTCTGCTGGCTTGTATGTTTATGTGTCAAATATGTGACTTTTGCCTTCAGAGGCCAAACCAGGGTGTCACATCCCCTGGAACTGGAGTTATAGCCTCCACGTGTGTTCTAAGAATGGAACTTGGCTTCTCAAAGAGCAGCCAATATTCTTAACTGTTGAGTTAATGCTCCAGTCCTGGAAGTCCTTTTTGGATACAGTCATATTATTTTCCATCCTGTTTCATTATTGAACAGGCTTGTACCACCACTATTAATGAGACTCTGAAATGTCAAATTCTAAATTTCTTCTTCTCTGTTTTTTTTTTTTTTTTTTAAGTAGGAGTTTCTGAAAATCCAATTCTAATGGTCACACTTCAAAACCTTGCCAGTCTCATGGCTGACCAGAGAATGATACCACCCAGAAAAATAGTAAAAGCCCAACACAAACAGGAAAACAGCCTGCCCCACTCCACAGACACTCTAAGGCTTCTCTTTTAGACATGTTAAAGGGTTTTCTTTACTCCCTTTGAAGTGAGTTTCAGGCTCTAAAAGATGTCATCCCTCTGATATTTGGTCTGGAGACCAGCTTTCCAACTCCTCACATGGTCACAGTCCTTCCTATATTTATACATTGAATTCTATCTCCCACAAGGGATACAAGTATTTGAACTTCCCCATATTGTACCTATGCAATAGAAACCATAGAAAGTTCTGGAATGGCTCATATATTGTTCTGAGAGGATTTGATTGAGTAAGTTCCTTTTACTGAGTTTTGCTTGGCTTAATATTCCAAGAAAAAGAGGATAAATCACCTCTCAGAGTTGTCCTTTTTATGTTACCCTGGAATGGGAACCAGTTTTAATTTCTCCTCTGGAGATTTAGGGAAAAACAAAACAAAACAGTCAAAGCACTCCAAAACGTCAGCAGCAGGCCCCTTTCTTTCTGTGGACTTGAGACAGGATGGCATAATTGAGAACGGTGTCACTGATGTTTTGCATTCCTGTAGCGTTTCAGAAGTGTCACTGTACATCCTGTACACGCTAGCTTACTTGATCTTTGCTGCAAGGGGAGGGTGAATTCACTGTTATTAACAGCAGTTTAAAGATGATGTGTCAGAGGCTGAGAGAAAAGTAATTTGTCTAAAGCTTGCAGATACCAAGTCTCAGATCAAAGACAAGGATCCAGGCATTCGCTCTGTGAAAGCCTCGTTTCATTTTACCACACATATTTGAGAAGAGACACCCTCTATCCTTTGGAAACTTTTTCTCTTGGAGAAAATGCTTTGTATGATTAGCTCACAAGAATACAATGACTAAAAATAATAAATAGCAAAACCTAACCACTATACTTTTCAGGGTTGAAACAGTAAGTTGAGGATACCTGTGAGTGATGTCAGGATCCATGTCTCACTTGAAGACAACTTTAGAAGGCTCATTGTGAGTTTAAGACTGTCTTGTGTGTAAAAAGATCCTGTGTCAGGTGTTTGGACTCCATTAAATCTCAGCACAGAAGCTGTGTATCACATTAACTTTCCATAATCAAAGATGGCACCATGCAATTCCAGGCTTGTATGTAGAACAAACAAGCTCTCTCAGGAAACAGACCATCTCCTTCTGAATTCAAGAGTGAACTAGAACCTTCTGGGAAAATTCTAAGAAGTCCCACAGACAATGTTATTATTTTTCATTAGCAGAACTGAATAGCATGCCTATTATGGTTTGAATTGTCAATGTTCCCCATGGGCCCATGTTCTGAGCACATGTGCCCCAGGTTGTGATGTTCTTTTGAGGACTGTGGAAACTTAAGAGATGGAACTAGCTGTCTGAAGTAGGTCAGAAGACCTGGGTCTTTGAAGATTCTACCTGTCCTTGTACTTTCTGCTTTATCTCTGACACCATATGACCAAATCACCATCTCATACTCCCATTGCCATATTTTTCATATCATGATGGTCCAAAACTATGAGCCAAAATTATCCTCCTCCTCATTGAGTCCTTTCTATGAGGTACTTCAGTCATAGTGATATAGATCCAATCAATACAATGCCGGCAGAAAACTGCATGGCTCTTAAGTTGACCTAATCGGGGCTACTGGAAATGAAGGAATGACAGACATACATGCAGGAAAGCTGGGATCGGGTGGGTCACGCACTCTAATGGACACAGACCAGCAGCCCACATAAGCAGTGCATTTATTATAAACTACTGAATGAGAGAGTGGGCTAACTAATCTTGGTTGGGGGATAGGCGGTCTCTGTAGGGGAATAGTCTCAGGTTGCAGTCATCCAAGAGGAGGAAGCTGTAGTTGTCTGCACACAATGTCAACATCCATGCTCAGTCCAGAAGAAGGCCTTGCTATTCCCAAGGATCTGAGACACTGGGGTCCTTGACATGGCTGTGTTCATGTCATGAATGCTCACTCACACAGGAGTACCCTTACTACCACACAATGCCTAGTCCCAAAATAATATATTAGAAACAGAAATTCTTTATTGGCTCAAAGAAATCAGGACACATTCTTTGAGCGTGGAGGAGGACCCCTTTTGTGAAGGGAGATATCAAGGAGAAAATGGAGTTCTATTGAAAAAGAACAGGATGTAGACATTTAGCCATGATACCCTGGATGGAAGGTGCAGAATGCAAACAACACCGTCTGCTACATAATCCCCTAAACGCTAATAAGAAGTCCTTCTGAGGATCCGTAAGTGCTTTTTTTATACTTCATGCCTTCCAGATGGCGCATCTCTCCTGAAAGATATTCTATTACATCTTTGTTGATTTTACAAAACTTTGATTCAGATTCCCTTTCTCAGAGGCAGCCAAACCAAGACATCTAGTATGTGCAGAGTGTTCATACAATGGCAAAGCATCATCAGTAATAGACTTGCAAGCTACATCTTAGTGTTTACTAGGTGTTAGGTATGAGGCTAAATGCTCCCTATGCATGGAGTTACTTAACTGTCACAGTACCCTTGCTTTCCTTTGGCAGATGGAGAAGCTGAACTACAAAGAAATTAAGGGACTTGCCGAAGGCTACATAGCTAACAGTGGCAGAGCATGCTCTTGATGCCACGTTTTTTCACTCCATCCCCCATCCCCCTAAGCCCTGTTTTATACCTTCTTTAAGTTTCAGTGCATGACTGATCAGCTTCCGCATTCCTAAGTGTTGTGTGACAGTATTCCTAGGGAGACACAAACACTCATCTACTCACCCCAGACTGGGAACTGACAACAGGTCAGAGTATCGATAGCAACGGAGGCCAACTTGGTGAACCCATGCCTTTTGTTGGGGTTGCTTACAGGAATATGGGTGAGGAGTTACTTACAGGAGCATAAATTATTCAAAGGCAGCTGTATCACCAGCATAAGTTATAACTCACAAAATCTGGAAACCTGAAACACACTTTGGTTCAGTTGGTCTGAGCCTCTTCCAGGCAACTCCACTGGTCTCTGCTTCTTCCAGTTGCTGGACTTGTCTTAGAATGGTGCTCAGCAGACTTCTGTCTTTATGTACATGGAGGTGGGAGGTGCTAGTGAATTTGGTTAGCTTCAGGGACTTCCTGAAGCTATTTTGAGTTGTTTACTTCTTGTCTTGAGGATCTTTCCTGCAAGGTGGAATGTTTCAATCTCCTTGACAACTGCTGTACAACAATAACTACCCATGCCTCTGTCCTTCTTAGTAGATCATTTTGATATTCTAGGTACACCTAGTTCCTGAGAACTGGTACTGGGACCATCGCCACTACAGCTGCTGTTTACCAGATGAGCAAATCGAAGAACTAACTTAGAACTAAAGGAAGACTCTTCTGACTCTTGGTGCTTCTCACAGGAAACCTCTTATCTAGTTCATGAAGCATTCTTCCAAGAAGTTCTAATGTTCTTAAAATCATGTTCTCAGTCATCTCCTCAAGGCTCCCTAGTAAATATTAATTACCATGTAACTTGATAGAAAGATTAAAATTCATTAAGAGACAAGTGTGGTACAGGGCAACAAGAAAAGTCAGAAGTGACGGACAGGTTTCATGGATCTAACAAGTGTCCAAATGAGCTCAGGTCCAGAGTCTTTCTTTTTGATGCAGGGTCTTACTGTGTTGCCTAGACTGATCTCAAACTCATGATCTTCCTGCCTCAGTCTCCTCAGTGGCAGTATTGCAGATGTGTATTGCCATACCCGCCTCGGGAGTTTTTGAAATAATTTCAGCTTACTCAAAATCAAGTATCTTATTCATTGTATTGATTGAACAGAATTTCTTAGGCCTTTCTTGTTCCCCAACCGTTAAAAGGACACCTTTGCTTATCAGTCCCACTGAATCAAAGTCCTACTTATCACTGAAGAAGACTGGCACTTCTTGCCCCAGAAACCATCAACCGCCAATAGCTCCTTGGGAAGGAGTGAAGCCTGGTGAGGCCCGCCCCATCCATACTGGAGCTTTGATGACCTTGACCTTATACAGATCTGATATATGTAGTCATAGCCACCGTGAGTTAAAATGCACAATATGGGCAACACAAATTGAAATTTATTTTTTTCTGTTCTTCTTTTTCTTGGGGGAGGTCACAAGGCAGGGGGTAGACCTAGAAGGACTGGGAAGTGAATGTGATTCGGGTGCATTATGTGGAACTCTCAAATAATCAATAAAAATATTATGTTGGAAAAAATGTACAAAAGACCTGTCATGTCCAGACAACGCTGTTTTACAGCAGTCCTCTACAATTCTGGCTCTTAAATTTTTTTTTGCATGTGCTGCAGTGGATAGTCCATGTACTTATATTCATACCAACAGCACAAATTGGTT
Source organism: Peromyscus melanophrys (assembly GCA_902168415.1). Classification (NCBI taxonomy): domain Eukaryota; kingdom Metazoa; phylum Chordata; class Mammalia; order Rodentia; family Cricetidae; genus Peromyscus; species Peromyscus melanophrys. The sequence continues at coordinate 41,398 of CABHPR010156273.1, forward strand.
TTAGTGGCTAAAAATAATGAGCTCAAGAAATTGGAAGGGAGATAGGAAGGTGGGTCTAAGAGGGGTTGGAGGGAAAAGGACTTGGGGGTAGATTGCATCAAATCACATTATGTGCATCTATGTGTATATGTGCACACATGTGCATAGATGATAGATAGATAGATAGATAGATAGATAGATAGATAGATAGATAGATGATAGATAGATAGATAGATAGATAGATAGATAGATAGATATGTGATTGTGTGTGTGTATGTGTGTGTGTGTGTGTGTGTGTGTGTGTGTGTGTGTGTGTGTGTGAAATCCTCAAAGATTAAAGTTTTTAAAAAGTAGCCGGGCGTTGGTGGTGCACGCCTTTAATCCCAGCACTCGGGAGGCAGAGGCAGGCGGATCTCTGTGAGTTCGAGGCCAGCCTGGGCTACCAAGTGAGCTCCAGGAAAGGCGCAAAGCTACACAGAGAAACCCTGTCTCGAAAAACCAAAAAAAAAAAAAAAAAAAAAAAAAAAAAAAAAAAAAAA